>JBBPND010000131.1:0-23908 GCA_038090655.1 Gastroboletus turbinatus
GGGTACGTTCGCGGGTGCAGATGGTAGCCGCCAGCCGACTGTCCTGGAACTCGAAGTCGCCAAGCAGCAGGGTTACGGGTTCTGGGAGACCGTCTCCAATCACAAGTTCTAAAGGGGCCTTTTATGACCGTCCCGAAAGTGATCATGTACTATATATGTATAATACATTTTCCAGGGAAGCAATGTAAACGACATGCGAGACTAGAGAGCGGCGAAATTCATTTCGTTGGCGAGTTGGAGGGTGCCAATGAACATTTAGCTCGCTGGATGGATTGATGACGTAAAGATCGACAGAGCTAAAGAAAGCATGGCATGGCAGAAAAGAATAGGAATCGCATACGTATCAGGCCTGTATCGAGCGTGCGTTTGAACCCAATGATACATCACATGAGCTCGTCCACCGAATATGGAGGAGTCGCATCCTCCACCACCTGTCTCTGACGGTCAAACTCGACGACGTGGGCTTCTGTCACATCCGCTATCTCTCGCGGAACTTTTGAAAAATCAAACAGATGAGCTCAACGACCAAACATCAACCATATCGAAGATGGGGGATAGAATAGGGACATACCAGGTTCCCTGATCGCAGGCAGAACCCGACCGACCGTGTCTTGTATCGTTTCCAACCGTCGATTGATCGTACCGGCAAATTTCTAATCGGAAGCGTCAGAACGATGGACGAGAGTGAAAACGAAAACGAAAGAGCGAGCCGTCGGTCAAGGACGACATTGTCGAATTTGCCTTGCTGGGGCTTACCTTTTGATCCTCCGCAACGAGCTCGAGTATCTTTTGACTCGCCATCTGCGATTTTTCTTGGATGGCTGCCTGGGCCTGACCGAGTTTCACTGCACATCCCAGTCAGGGGGGGGTCCAGGCTCTCCCTTTGGAGTGGGATGAGAAAGACGTACGCGTAAAAAGCCGCTTGCCTTCCTCACTCCTGTCCTCTTGAAATTGAAGCAAATGTCCGACTTCTCTAACGATCGTGACGGCGCGTCAGCTGAAAACAGAACCCACCGGACGGCTCGTAGAGATAAAGAAGGAACTCGGACCTTTGCGCAGGCATGATGTACAAATCTGACACGCGCAAATATGTTTGCGATATTCGCTCGGCGAGCATGCTCACTTTGAGCGGGCCCATCATTTGGGCGTACATCGCATGCCGGGTCCAGTCTAGCGAGTGACGTGCCAGGGAAAACGTTAGTTCGACGAGGACCGCCTGAATTCGCGCGAGTGTTCACCTGAAAGCCTGACCCCGGCGAGGACCATCTTGGAGTTTGCCTCGACGTTCTTGACCCATGACGTTACTTGCGGTTTCATGACGTCGTTGATGAGCGACGCAACGTTGCAAAAGAATTGCGTCATTTGGGAAAACTGGGCGCGGAGCGCTGCGGTACCAAGTGAGTCGTGGCCGTCATGATGAACGTGTGTACAAACTTGTAAAGGCCTTGACGGCTTGCATGAGCACGGGCAAGATCTCTTTCAGGGTGGCGTTCTCCAAAGACAACTTGGTCATGGATGCGATCGTTTTTGTGATTTCACGCTGGCCTTCGATCAAACGCGAGGAGGCTCTGTCGTACGACTCTCGTGCCGCTTCGAGGTTTCCGCGCGTTTGATCAATCTGGGGAGAACGTGAGTCAGTCGTCAAAGGTATGTCCGTCGCGTACGCACGCTAAATTTCGCTGTTTCGATCGCAGCTTGCTGTACGAGAACTCGGTCATCCGCGTCGTTCGCTAACGATGGGAAGGGGTACGTACCGTACAACTGGCGGCGGTCGAGACGTTCTTTGGGGTACCAGGACCAGTCGCGCTGTTTCCAGTTTGCTGCAGAATGAGATTGCACCGCGTAACGATACCCTGGAGATCTTTGATCATCTTTTTTACCGCTGGCTTGTGTTTATCGAGGGCTCTATCGTTGTTGCTGTCGATGGTCCTCGCTGTCGTGTTGACCTTCTTCATGATGCGAACGGCTTGTTCCATGATAGGTAGGAGCTCTGACGAGACGGGCTTGGTTTTGTCGAGGCGATCCATCATTCTTTCCAAGCTCGCTTCGACGTACATGCCACCACTCTTGTTGTTCTGAATGGAATAGCCCAATGAGGCACGTGTGGAGAACGAGGTTTTCCATGTAGAACACGTACCGAGCCACGGATGTTATCCCAGTCAGGCTTGCCGCCAGGACCGCCAGAGATGAGGAGTTTCAAATCAGAAACAAGTACTAGGACTTGTTGAGCGAGAGAGACGCCGGGGTCGCTCAGCGCTGCTCCAGACGGCTGCGTCGTTTTCCCTGGGTATGTCACAACCATTCACCATATAGCGAGTTTGCTCGAGGAGTTGTGCTTGCTTACCTGCATCGATGGACGAGCCAGTTTGCAAGTAATTACTCTTGACCGTGGCGGTACTTAAAAACGCGTTCATTGGAGCTACGATGGCGTTCGTCAAGCTTTCTACAACATGCATGCCCACGATATCCCAACTAGCGAAGGCGTCGATTCGATCTCCATCATGGGATGGCGACGAAGAAACTCACCCAGAAGGGACATTATCGACAGCAGTCTTAAACTCTCCTTCTGCGGTCGCAAATGACTGGATGGCATCGTCAGTCATAATGCCCGACATATTCAAAGGGACAGTTACGATGGCATTCATACCTTTTTCATCAACTCAGATGTCTCCTTGGCTTCTTTGAGCATTTGTTGTTCTTGCTCTGCTTGTTGCTCAAGGATAGCGAGGTGCATTTCGTTCCGCTCTGTTACTTGTTCCACGCTTCCGATCTGTCTCACACAGTGAAGCACAGACGAGCCAGCACGTTCTCAAACATGAATCTACCTTGTAAGTCGTACACTCCAAGATCTCTTGAGCGAGCGCTGAAATCCTAACAAACGCTCTCTCGCACGACCGCGACGCGTCACTGAGTCACGGTGTCAGCAACTATGCCATTCTGGCCATCGAGCACGCGAGGGATATAGGAAAAAAAACGCACACGCATATGTTGGTGAGTTCCGAGACCGAGTCGAGTGCATTCGGAAGCAAGTATTCCACTTCGATGGGGGACTGGTTCTGAATGATGACCATCACCGCCCTCTTGATCGCCTCTGGCAACTGACTCGATGCGTTGTTGATACGTGTCATTTGGTGTGATGCCGTCTCGAATGCAGTGTAGCCATCGCCCACCATTTGCTGGAGACACGTCTTGAAAGAGGTGGGATACTTTGCGTAAGTAAACTTGGCGGACTTGTTCTCGGAGATGAGCGCTGCAAGTGGAATGTCGGTCAGTGGAATGTCAGAGATGCTTGGGGAGAGTGAGTAACGGACAGAAATCGTTTGTGCTGGAAGCGATGACCATCAGTGAACCGAGGAGGGCGATGGAGAGCGGAGCAGGCTGGAGGAGGTCTCCCCAGTTTGTATTACACCACATGCTGCGAAAACAGAGTCAGAGCGTCATGGCACGACCGTGAATGGGGGTACGCACACCATCCAACTGTCCTCGTTGACATCTTTGCCTCTGGATATCTGTGCGACCGCATCGCGTACTTGGACCAACTCCCTGGATGACATGATGAGAAAGATTCGCAGGAAGGTATACTATGAGATTGGTTGGCTTGAGTGACTCGGACGCGTTTTCAGTGAACCTTTTGAACGAAGGTCTGGCGGCTGGCCATTTCTCATGATTACGCCCCATAAGTCCGTTTGGAGAAGGAGCGCTCATAGAACCTGCTTCCATTCCCTAGTCTCCTGAATCTGTATTCTCCACGAGGCAAAGGAGTCTGCATTCAGTCAAAAGGTAACGCCGACGGTCTGCGAGTCTACACGAGTCGATCATAATTTCCGCTCGAGAAGTCTGAGGCTTACCTTCTAGGTCGTGGGTGGCAACCTTTTGAAAAGTCACAGAAACGCATGTTTTCCGTGATGCCTATCGGTGTAATGTAACAATTGAAGCCGGAAGAGAGTGATCACTGATTTGGTGTTTGGAGACGCTCGTAAACGGAAGATCGTCGTTTTCGCCATCGAAGTACACAGCGAAGATCTCTGGTTTTGGATCCAAGTATGCACATTGCAATGACGTAGCGGAATGGAGTCGACTTTCAAGTCCGACACTAAGTTGAGACCAGGAATGGCAGTTCGTGGCATTTCCTGACATTCTACAGGTACGCATGCGCCACTTGAAGCTGCGGCGGTTAACGCGTTCTTTATCATCCTACTCTTGTCTTAGGTTGGCAGGCCTGGCTGGTCCTCCGAACAGGGCTTCTAACCCTAGGGCACGAGGGCGTTTAATTAAGCATAATGCTCGTCGTCACATCTTCTGGTGCATTTCACTTATCACGACGCAATCCAGGTAAGCGCGCGCTGACTTCATCAGGGTATCAAGGACCCTTTCCTCATAGCTTCTATCCCATCATCGTGAGTCATGAACACACTTTCCTGTGGTCTTCGATTGACGTCAAGGGTGTCGTTACTTGGTTTGAACTGTGAAAGGCTGGAATTCGACCATCAGGCATGTTTCGCCCTTTGAACTGTGACTGATGTGAGATTGTAGACCAGTGCATCTACCATGCGGCCTCGTTGAGGACAGAAGAACATTAACGCTATTTCATACATAGTATCACTTCCTGTGACAATCATAATTGGCGCTCGATACGCACGGGGTTCTTGCTTGACTAGGGTATGGGGCGTTCGCAGCCTAGACTATCTTGGCGTTCCGTACCCGTGTACCCGTACCATGCACGCATCGGGTCTTGCTGTCGTCCAATCCCCCAGTTTACTTAAACCAACAGGTCCTTAACGTCGACCTCAAGTTCCCCCCCTACATTCTCTCCGCACGTTGATCCGTCCTTGAATCCTTAGCGGGCCATCGTCAACCATTCTACCTGATCCTGCTTTTTGCCGTTGTTCACGCAATGATGTTTTCGGAACTTGGCCCCTTTCTACAAATGTTGCGAGACCATCCCCAGTTTCTGCAACGTGAGTACTACCTACCTGGATATTTAGGTTACTTCAAACTGGTTGTCTTTGTCTGTTAGCTCCACAGCCTGTACCAGAGGAAGACGTAGGTCAACCGAGACGCCAGAACCGAAGTGGGGGCTCATCTCTTATCCTCACTTATTCCTTAGCCCCAGATCAATGCGCTCGTCTCGCAGGCTGCCACGATGCAGCAAGACATCGAGGATGCAGCAGCGCGTTGTCTATCCTTCGAGCAGTTTCTGGCCACGTTACAATCCGAGAGCGAGTCCCTTCTGAGGCAGGATGCCGCCCCTGCGATGGACGCTCTCCTCGTACTCGTCAACGGTATCGAATCACTCCACCAAATTACGCAAGATCAAAATACGTCTGCCTTGATGACCTACCGCGATCCTACGTCAGCGTTTGGAGCCATCCAAGCTCGTATGCCCCTCGTGAACGCATGTAAATCACAAAGCCGGATCGTGTTTGATCACTTTCGATCGTTGAGCGAGAAAGCAAAGAACTTGACACAAAAATTCACTGAGGTGTGCTAAATTGCTCTAACAGCTCTACCCACGATTCGTTGACACATGTGCACGTCTCCTTCCCTCCCTCCCGAATGCAGCTCGCGACAGACTTTACGTTTGAAGTTGCGTTGGCACAAGAGCGCGTTGACAAACTCCGGAACATCGTGCGAATTGCAGAGACGTTGCGAAACGGTGTGGAAAATCAACGCAACACTTGGCAGTACGTGCAACGTGTTCTCGACTCACTCGCTTTGACACGGCGCTGAACGCCCATCCCGCAGGGGGCAAAAAGCGGCAGCCGAAGCACACGTCGAACAAGCCAGAGCGACCGTTCGGTCTGCGGAGAGTAAACGTGACAGTATGGAATCAGCTCGGGTAAGATTCGATGTCGTTTGCGACGGAAGACAGACGTGAACTCTGTTAACCAGGTCGTACGAAACATCTTCACGTTCGGTCTCGGGGAGGTCTTTGATCTCTTTGACTTGAACGAGGAAATCGAAGCCGCCGAACGAACGGTCGCAAGTGCCGAACAAAACGTACGGTCGTCCCAACAAAGCATTCAACGGGCCGTAGCTGCCCTACAGCGAATCAACGACGAAGTTGCGCGTCTGAACACGCTTGGGGATACGGTCTGTGCTCAAGAGATGACGCTCCAGGAGAGTGTGACGCATGGACAAGAGCTCCGCACGCGTACGATCAATCTCACCAACGCTTCTCTGGATGTCTCCCTCTTTGTCGGGACACTCGCCGCAAAGAGCGAAACGTTCGCGGTTCATCATACTGCACAAGAATTCGCCCGAAGCATACTGGGCTTTGGGAGGCTGATGGTGACTGAGGGGGTGTTGAACGGGTTGCTGGTGCAGCGTGATCCGGGGGCGTTGCAGGAGACGCTGGACATGATTGCACAAAGTGACAACGAGAACGGTGTCGCACAGAACGGTCGGTTTATAGAAACACAGCAGCAGCAGTTTGCGATCGAGGACTTGATGTGATGGTGATTCATATGTCCAGGCTGCGGATGCTGCCTGAAATCGGATCGGAGCTGCTCAGACGATGATCTGGAGAGGCACGGACGAGGTGGTGCGAACAAGATTCGGGATCCTCTGAAAACGGGGGATGGGAACATACGAGGTGTGTACGAGGCCTGAAAGGGAGCTGAAAATCGAGGTTGGCCAGGATTCCATACGATGCCAAAACGAGGTGCACATATTATTTGTGGTGCGCGAAAGACCCCATTGCCTCACTATTACCCCCGAAAAGTCCCGCCTGGGGTAACTGGTGACCTTTAGTCATACAGCATGGCAGCTGAGAGGTTTCCTCGCGAGTACCTAGCTTGGCTAAGGTGATTGTCGGGAACTCCTAGAAGAGTGAGCTCAAGATTGACCATGAATCTCGCACATTCGTATATTGCCCAGCTTGCATACGTTCGTCCTACAACACGCAGGTTCATCAACATGATTCCCACGTTTAATACATTCAAAGCATCACATGGGCCTGTTGCTATGAATATCTTTCGACTAGCTAGCTAGATGGGATTTGATCAATCGCTTACCCCGCAATCGAAGGAAAGCAGCGGAATAAATTCAACCAGCTTGACGTCAGGTATGAGCACGAGACCACTCGGTAAAGTCCTGCATCACTTCGCCACTGATTCATGGGGCCAATCCACATGACGGTATAGCGAGAACGGATCATAAATGGGATGTCAGCGGTTTCCCAGAGGAGAGAGAGGTCATCGGTCCTCATTGGCGCGGCCCGGGTAAGGGGGAAATTACCCGCTTCACTTTGAATGTCAGTGTGAGAACAGGAGCAGTAGTGTTGTACAAGCTTAAGTAACATATGGATGACTAAGCTAATGTACAGGCCCCAAGATAATGAATACAATATCCCAAGGCCCCTAATACTAAGGAACTATACAGGATTAGCAACATATTCAGTAGAATAGTATATTAGAGACAGGGTAGTCTAGGGGACTGATACTATCTCCTTGATTTTGTCCCCCCAACAACTCGTCTGAGCTCGCTTCACACATTTCTCACTCTGCGCAAAAAATAGAACACAAGAAGGCGAGGTCTCACACATATATAAAAACCCATCGTTGCCCCTTGAAGTAGGACGGCGATCGATAGCGTCCGTCATCCCAGATTCAAGAGATTGGCCATAGGACGTACCGAATACACCATACCACCGGAAATCAAAACATGATGCAAGAAGAACAGCATGACGCCATCATCGTCGGTGCAGGCTTTAGTGGCATTCATCAACTTATTCACTTGCGCAAGCTCGGACTGCGTTGCACGGTGATTGAAGCAGGATCAGACTTTGGAGGGACATGGCACTGGAACAGATACCCCGGCGCGCGGGTAGACAGTCACATTCCAATCTACGAGCTGGCGCTGCCCGAGCTGTGGAAAGACTGGATATGGACAGAGAAATTCCCCGGATGGAAGGAGTTACAAGCGTACGTACACTGCGCGTCGCTTGGCGTATGTGAACTTGACGTGGTCGTTTGCCAATTAGATATTTTGGATACGTGGGGGACAAGCTGGATTTGCGCCGACACTGTCGGTTCGACACGGTGGTGAAGCAAGCACATTGGGATGATCAGTTGCATCTTTGGCATGTCACCGCCGAGGGTAAGGAGGGCCTGTACAAGGCATCGGCACGTTATTTGATACTCTGCACGGTGAGAACCTCGGACATCTTCGTCCGACCAAACCCATGACAAGACCACCCAGGGCTTCGCATCCAAGCCCTACACGCCCAACATCAAAGGACGCGACACGTTCAAGGGGCCGTGCTGTCACACGAGCCGGTGGCCCAAGGAAGGCATCGAGACGGCCGGAAAACGGGTCGGCGTCATCGGTACCGGCGCGAGCGGCGTCCAGGTGATTCAAGAGATCGGACCACAGGTACGCCACGTCTGAGTCCATATCACCATTAAGCAGCACTGAGACAGGTGCCTTGATTTCCACCTGGAACAGGTAGCCCATCTGACCGTCTTCCAACGGACTGCGAACCTGGCGCTGCCGATGGGGCAATATGGTGTGACCAAGCATGTACAAGATCATTTCAAACCCGTGTACGAGGAACTGTACAAGAAGTTGAGGACGACGTTTGCTGGGTTTCCGCATGAGTATATTCCGCGACCAATGTCTGAGGCCAGCGAAGAAGAACGAGAAGCGACCTTTGAGAGGTTGTGGAGCTTGGGCGGGTTTAACTTTCCGTGTGCGTCTCACTGCGTCATAACACAGTCACTACCAGCTTTTCTAACCTGATAGATCATGATATAGTGAACGGTTACCAGGATACCCTCGTTAACAGAGACAGCAACAATATGGCCTATGCGTTCTGGAGGAGGAAAGTCAGCGAACGCATCAAGGATCCCGAAAAACGCGAGTTGTTGGCGCCAGCAGTAGCACCCCATCCTATTGGAAGTAAACGCCAGTCCCTGGAGCAAAATTTCTACGAGATATTCAATCAAGACAATGTCGACCTCGTCGATCTAAAGGCAACACCAATTCTAGAGATATGTGAGAACGGTCTCAAGACGGCCGATAAGGAGTACGAACTTGATGTCCTCCTCTTTGCGACGGGTAAGCATGGTTGAGTTGAAGTGACGCATTGACTGAAAAGCCATGATGGAAAGGTTTTGATAGTTATGTCGGCGGGTTCAATAACATTGATCTACGCGGGTTGAACGGCGAAACTATTCAAGACCACTGGAAGGATGGCGTGACGACCTAGTAAGCACCAAGTATCATCCATTTCCAACTATCTGTATTCAAATATGTGCAGTCTCGGCCTTACGATCGACAACTTTCCGAATCTGTTCTTCACGTACGGCCCACAAGGACCGACGGCGTTCTGCAATGGACCGACCTGTTTGCAGCTTCAAGGAGGATGGATCGTCCAAACGATTGCGTACCTGCGCGAGCACCATATCACCAAGTTTACGCCGACAACCCATGCTGCGTTGACGTTCAAGAAACATATCGATGATTTGTGTGCTGCCACGTTGCTTCCGCAGGCGGACAGCTGGTATATGGGCGCCAACATCCCGGGAAAGAAACGCGAGGCATACAATTACGTCGCAGGAGTCATGGCGTATGACCAGGAAATTACGGCAGAGATTGAGCGTGGATACCCGGGTTTCCTGAGGGAAGCGTTGAGACTTGAGGTTTGATTGTCGAACGCGTTCGTGCGGCCATGGGCGAACCTTTGAATCTAGTACCTGCTAGCCAAACTTGGATACAATCCCTGTTATGAATGACGATAATGTAATCAGTTTCATCAGTCACGGACATGCACGAGCGTGGGTGACCTCCAACATGGGTGATTCGGTCAGAATTCGTGTTCTTCTCACCGAGTTCACCTCACCATCAAACGACCATGCAACCATTCCAACGTCTTCGGCAAATTTCGTCCCACTTTTATCCCCCCTCTGGTGTCGCAGCACTCCAAGAGAAACGCCCTGATGATGTCGTCATTACGATGGCCATACGCTCCCCATTGACAAAGGCCAAGAAAGGTGCACTCAAAGACACTCGGTAAGTAACATCCCACCCTGACACGTATGATGGACTCAACGTTCCACCTCGCACGGCTCACAGCACCGACGAACTTATGCTCGAAATGTTCAAGGCAAGTTCATCCTTCATCCTTCACCCCTGCATGCCAGCTAACGTCAGGTATATCTCCAAACCACCATAGCAAGCCATCGCCCACTCCCACGTTGACCCGGCCAGCGTAGGGGACATCTGTGTCGGCACCGTTCTGTCACCAGACCCTGTCCACCACGCCCGTGGTGCCGCCCTCGCTGCTGGCTTCCCGGAGACCGTTCCCATCGAAGTGGTCAACCGCTTTTGCTCCAGTGGACTCATGGCCGTAACCGTGATCGCGAACCAGATCCGGTCCAGTCAAATCGAGATTGGACTCGCCGTCGGGGTTGAATCCATGAGTCAAAAGTACGTCGGAATCTTTTGTACCTCCCGCTTTCCGAGTCCCGTCACTCACGGTCGTTTTCTTTCGTGAATGATAGCCCAGACAAGAGTGGACCACCCCAGTCAGAGAGCATCGGCGCCAGTGCAACAGCGAGGGACCTTCTCTATCCCATGGGCTGGACGAGCGAGAACGTGGCTCAAGACTACAACATCTCACGTGAGGATATGGATGCCTATGCAGCCCTATCTTTCCAACGCGCCGAGCATGCCCAAAAATCTGGTTACTTTGACAATGAAATCGTCCCCTTTAACGCGTTTGTAAATGACACCGACCCTGCGACGGGTACCACGACCCGACGACGCGTGACGGTGACCAAGGACGATGGGATCAGGTACAGTACGACGAAAGAGAATTTGCTCAAGATTCGCTCCGCGTTTCCGCAGTGGGGTCAGGGGAGAACGACGGGTGGGAATGCGAGTCAGATTACGGACGGTGCGGCGGCAGTGATGTTGATGACGCGCCGCAAGGCCGAGGCACTCGGGTTGGCTATTCTTGGGAAGCATGTTAGTACTGCGGTGGCGGGTACGTGACAAAGAACTGTCTGGTGGTAGTAAAGGTTATGTTGCTGATTGTATTTGGTGCTTGTTTTCCAGGTGTCCCACCCCGTGTGATGGGTATCGGGCCTGTGTACGCGATTTCCATGGTGCTCAAGAATACGGGTCTTGACGTTGCGGATGTCGACTTGTTCGAGGTATACTAAACCCGATGGGGTGACCAGCAAGGATGGATGTTTATTCATTTACTTTGCAGATCAACGAAGCGTTCGCTTCTCAATACGTTTATTGTATCCAAGAACTCGGGCTCGATCCTGAGAAAGTGAACGTCAACGGTGGTGCGATCGCGTTCGGACATCCGCTAGATAAGTCTTTGCTCTGTTTCGTTCGTCATAACCAAGGCTAATTGGTGTGTGCGATAGTTACGCTGCACTGGTGTCCGACAAATTGCAACGGGTTTGAGTGAGTTGCAAAGACGAAATGGCAAGGTAAGTTTCTGATCTTTATGTGCGGATGATGTTCTTGATTGATGGGTTTCTTTTACTTATCATAGGTTTTGGTGACGTCCATGTGTATTGGGACTGGGATGGGCGCTGCGGCGGTTTTTGTAAGGGAGACATGAAGCGGTAACATACTGGATTCTGAAAATGGAACACTCATTGGACTGGTTATGCATTGCGCACCATATATCAGACGTTCTGCGGATTTGACTGAATACCAGGATGACTTTGCGTTCTAAGGCTGTCGTTTTCGCTTGGTTTTTTTTGTCTCACTGCGTTCTCGTACAGACTGGCCAGCTGAGTACCTTAGATGTTGCTGTTCTCGGTGTTCGTTGTTTGCTAACCTCTCCCTAAACCTTCGCACGTATGATCAAGGTGGCTGGCTCTGACCGTGGATGATCAACTGAATGACAGGACCCAGGTGTCCGTGTATCCCCTTTCCCTGGACGCGTTGCCCGCAGAATGTGAATTCAAATTCTGATTCTGATCTTGAATCTAGATGATCCGCAGTGTTGCGTTGAAACATTGTTCTCAGGCTGTCTCGAGGTCGGGGCAGAACGGGCGCGCGAGGAGAATAGTATGTGACGCAGCCTTTGAGGTTGATCAAGGCAGACCCAGTGTCTATACAACGGCCAGAGCAGTTTAACACTGCACTTGCCTTTTCTGTGCATTCAGCCCCTATCGACCCTTTCACGATTAGGGGTGCCTACCCGATTGACGAGAAGCTGATCCACACTGTCAAGACTTGTAGGCATCCGACATGGTGGTGGATCTTGCAAGTCTTCCAACGACGATCTCCAACTTGATTACAAAACCAAACACGTACTAGTATGGTGACTCGAGTCCAGATCACCCGGAAATGTGTAAGACGAACAGTGCCAAAATTCAACTATACGACATAAAGTCCACCGTCCATCCAACTTTCACTGTTCGAAAGTCTTTCGCAGTGACTTCTCGAACGAACTTTGCTCAGCCCTAAGATTTAATATTTGCCTGATATGGTATGTCGGACCAGGTTCAGCCTTTCAGTTCTTGAACTCCCACGGCAATCGTCCTTTCACACTAGCCCCATAACCTGTACAACACTCCCATCAATGCACTCTCAGGGTTTATAGTCTGCGAGGGTCATAAATCGGACGAGATGATTGAATCAGTAAGTGCCAGGTGGGACTCTAGAGAGCGCGAAGCGCGTCCCTAGAAGTCAGTTAGTGTGGACAACCTGGGTTGTCAGTCCTGTTTTCCACGCACATCAGGTACGTGTACAGTATACGCATGGGCACTGGTAGGTAAAGGGGCGGCATAGGGTGTGCGGTTTCGAGCCTGCGAAACTGGGCGCGACCCAATGCAAGGTTGGTGACTTCGATTTGGGTGAATGTGAGTGGAGAGAAGGAGACTTCTCACAAGTGAGAGCCGCCGCATCAGTGATCTGTGATGAGGTATGATTCCACGGACCAGTCGCTACCACTGGGGATCCCTTCGGGTTCCCACCAGCGTTTGCTCTTTCCCGCGCGGTAGGATGTCGGCTAGTTCCGCCGGCACATATTCCTGTCCTAACCATCCCAAGGTTGGGATTCGATGAGCAACACTGACCTAACAGGGGATATAGCGGAGCCGTGTGGTGATAGACATCATCATATTCCCACCCTGTGACGAATAGTGGCGAGGAAAGGCGGGGAGGGAATTAAACTCAATGAACCCCACGCGACCAGAAGGCTGGGCTGGTACCATTACGCCAACCGCCCCCAGCGCTGGGGTACTACGTGGATACTCCGCCGAGGTGGTAGATTTCTAAAGCCTCCTCATTTTAGACCCAACGAAGGGTAAGCACGTCTCTCATTAGGCGGTTGACATGGGACTCACAGACGCATAATGCCGCCTCCTCTCCGAACACCTAACAACGGGGTACACATCTCCCATCAGGAAGCTGACGTGGGATTCACAGGTGCATGCACGTTGGTGATCCTTAACCCTCCTATCCGATTCGAGGTGTCACTGTATATGATCCAGTCAACCGTCCCAATGCTTTGTGTGTTCGCACAACCCCTCACCTTCAAACCACCATGCAACGTCTTAGGCAAATTTCGTCCCACTTGTACTCGCCCTCTGGTGTCGCGGCACTCCAAGAGAAACACCCCGACGATGTCGTCGTCACAATGGCCATACGCTCCCCATTAACAAAAGCCAAGAACGGTGCTCTCAAAGACACTCGGCAAGTAACCTCCCCACCCTGACGCGTATGATGGACTCAACGTGCTCCACACAGCACCGACGAACTCATGCTCGAAATGTTCAAGGCAAGTTCATCCTTCAAGCCTCACTCCTGCATGCCAGCTAACGTCAGGCATATCTTCAAACCACCATAGCAAGTCATTGCCCACTCCCACGTCGACCCCGCAAGCGTAGGTGACATTTATCTCGGCACCATTCTGACACCCGACCCTGCCTACCACGTCCGTGCTGCTGCCCTCGCTGCTGGCTTCCCGGAGAGCGTGCCCATCCAGACGATCAACCGTTTTTGCTCCAGTGGACTCATGGCTGTGACCTCGATCGCGAACGAAATCCGGGCCGGTGAAATCGAGATCGGACTCGGCATCGGCTTTGAGTCTATGAGTCAAAAGTACGTTGGACTCCTTCGCGCATAACCTTTACCCTCTCCCTTCTCGAGTCGCGTCATTCACGGTCATTTTCTTTCTCGGATGATAGCCCAGACCAGGGTGCACCAGCTCAGTCAGAGAGCGTCAACGCCAACCCTGCAGCGAAGGACTGTCTCTTCCCTATGCCCTGGACGAGCGAAAACGTGGCCGAAGACTACAACGTCTCACGTGAGGACATGGACGCCTTCGCAGCCCTATCTTTCCAACGCGCCGAGCACGCCCAAAAATCTGGTTACTTTGACAATGAAATAGCCCCCTTCAACGTGTTTGTCAACGACGCCGACCCTGCGACGGGCACCACGATCAGACGACGCGTGACGGCGACCCAGGACGAAGGGATCAGGTATGGTACGACGAAAGAGAACTTGCTCAAGATTCGTCCCGCGTTTCCGCAGTGGGGATTGGGAAGAACGACGAGTGGGAATGCGAGTCAGGTCACGGACGGTGTGGCTGCGGTGATGATGATGACGCGCCGCAAGGCCGAGGCGCTCGGGCTGGATATTCTTGGGAAATTTGTTGGTATGGCGGTGACGGGTACGTAGCGACGAACTGTTGTGAGTAAGGGGTGTGTTGCTGATTGTATTCGGTGCTCGTTTCCAGGTGCGCCGCCCCGCGTGATGGGTATTGGGCCTGTATTTGCGATTCCAAAGCTGCTCAAGAACACGGGTCTCACTGCTGCGGATGTCGACTTGTTCGAGGTATGCTAGAGCAGATGGAGGTGGCCAAGAAGGACGATTGTTTACTATTTTCCTTTCCAGATTAACGAGGCGTTTGCTTCCCAATACGTCTATTGTGTTCAAGAACTGGGGCTCGATCTCGAGAAAGTGAACGTCAATGGAGGCGCCATCGCGTTCGGACATCCGCTAGATAAGTATTCGTTTTCTGTTTCGTTCGCCATAGCCAACGCTGATCGGTGTATGCGATGGTTACGCTGCACGGGTGCCCGACAGATCGCGACCGGTTTGCATGAATTGAAGAGACGGGATGGAAAGGTAAGCTTTCCGTGTGGAAGGTGCTGCGGACTTGATTGATAGGTTCTCTTAATAGGTTTTGGTGACGTCGATGTGTATTGGGACTGGCATGGGTGCCGCGGCGATGTTTGTAAGGGACTCGTGAAACGGTCGACACACTGGATGTGTGTTGGCGTGTAAAAGTGAAGCGGGAGCGCTCCGGTAGACTCTATGCCTACAGATCAGACGGTCGGGCTCTGTCTCTCGCTGTATATCATTCTCCTACAGAATGTAAAAAGGCTTGGTGTCGTTCATGACTTGCCGCTCCATTTCCTCGCCCTACAGTTCTTGACAGAGTCTGTGTATGATCATTGGGACCGTTGCAAACCCAAATCCTGGAACCGGAACCGGAATGGGCAACCGTGAGGTGAGAGCCAAAGAGTTTGAGGGCAATGAAATATTTGAATCCTTGAATTGTGAATGAAAAGGCGCCGTCGATATCGATAGGCGTTCGCACTTGGAATGCGTACTGTTTGATACGAGCAACAAACGGTACACGCTCAAAGTACGATCGCGAGGCGTCGTTTGCGCTCGAGACGGAGAGGTGAGGAATGTGTAGGGGTGGGCCAGTTGAAAGCCGAAGATCGGTTTCTCCTCGAGTCTCTCTGCATCGCGGTCCAACTGAATCAAGATGACCACAAACGCTAAGACACCGAGACAAAAAAATTGTGAGGATAGGTCACGTGTAGGACCGCTAGCCAATCACATGCTGGTGAGTTGTCGCCACCGAGTTTTCTTTCACGGTGCCGATACACGGTTTCAGACATCCACCAGGTTCGATCGTAGCTTCATATAGGTTTGTTTGAGGAAGCGCGTCTCTCGTGCGGACGATCCGGTACAGCAGACAGCGCTGCTGGACATGTCTGAGAGAAACAACCTAAACTGGTCGATTCATTACTGGTGGAATGGCTCAACACGGAAGAAACGAAGTACACAAAAGGGGACCTACAGGACGGATGGGCTCAGTGCCAATAAATGGGGCATACACGAGGTGGAACGTTCCGAGTGAACTGACACTAGGGTGCAAGAGATGACAATAGTACTCGGATTAGTGTGAATGATGACTTGTCTCAGACCCAATGCGGTGGTGGCGGTCGATGGCGTTTTCGTAGAATCGTACGAGCGCCGCTCGCCTATGTATGATATGGAGACCCAAAGATGGGTGAGAAAATGTTCGACTATTTCTGGGACGTGAACGAGATGAGGTAAATGTAGATGTTTCAGGTTTTGCTGTGATATGGGCGGATCAGATCCCGTAGTCGGACGGCGCTGGATGGCTGTTTGAGATGGGAATGTAACGGGGTCAACGTTGTGCTTGTCCGAGATTAGATCTAACGCAAATGTTTGACACTACTCGTGCTAGGATAGTCTAGAATAACTGCGTTTGTTGACATGCACACTTCCGCGGTATTCGGAAACATCATCACCCAACAGTGTCGGGAGATGGATATCTATATGCCTGATGATCTAGGTTGAACGTTGACCCCTTGTGCGCGTCGATATCGTGCAAAGAGCATCTGTGGTGCTGGTCGACATCGGGAGCCAAACACTCACCGCGATGACCTTTTTTAGGCTCACGCGGATAGGTTGTTTTCCGATCAACATCCATTTGTTTCCGCGATATCAATGTAACGTTCCTGGTTGCGGTTTGTCTCAGAGTGAGTGGGAGGTCGTCTGAGAGGGCACGATAGCGAAATATCCGATGGTACCAACATGGGCACGTTGTCGGTGACTTTGGAACGGTATTATTACTATATACATACTGTTTGATAGTCGCGTCACGGAGAGTGTACCCGACGCGAGGTGCCTTGCGTCAAGGATGAGGTAAAAGAGACAGGTGCAAGATGGTGTTCGGTACAGTAGCGATGAGTCACGTATCGACAAATTTTGGGAGCACAGGGCGTGAAGGGGGGAACGTGTTAGAGAGAACAGGGGCACGAGAGCGAATCGATGTCGCGATCGGGAGTGATATGAAGTGTAGTTGTGGAATGAGGCTGGAACGAGGTGGACACGGGGAAGGTAAAACGGGCGATGGTGGCCACAAATAGGAATGATGGCCGGATGGATCAGTCACTGCCACACCTCCCTATCCCAGTGTCGACGACGACGACGAGCGGGCTCGTCCTTCAAGGCCATTTTTTGTGCCACTCTGCCACCGTCCACGACAGATTCAACGACGACGACGACGACGACGGTCTCCCCAACAGAAGGGTGTCATCGGGATGGTATGACGTGGCTGTGCTGATTTTCGGACCGTGTGAACGTTGGGGTGCGTTTAGACAAGGTCTGATACCGATTGAAAAAATAAATTATTACGCTCATGTCGATATAAGCCCATCATCCGCCTTCTCTTCGTTCTTTGTTTCTCCTCCATCATGTCCTCCAAAGGTCGGTCCCCTCTCCTCCCCGTCCTGTTTCCCCCTGATCGTCCGCACAGCCATCCGCGAGTACGACGCCAAGCTCTTGCTGGCTTACTGGCTCGAACGGGCACCCGCCGCGCACCCCAACTTTGCCCCCTCCAAGGACTCCCCACTCGTCTTCTCCTCGCCCAAGGTTGCCCAGATCCAGTGGGATCCCGAGTCTGGGGCTATCACGCCCGACAACCACCTCCCCGCCTGGGTGCAGACAACCAAGCTCGTCGCAAAGCCGGACCAGCTCATCAAGCGTCGCGGCAAGGCCGGTCTCCTCGCTCTCAACAAGGACTGGCAGGACGCAAAGCAATGGGTCCTTGACAGGGCCGGAAAACCCCAAAAGGTGCGTCGAGCCCGATGGCATGCACCATCGCAATCGCGAAGCTTCCTCTCTTCACATCATCACGTAACCCTTGATATGTTTCACCTTTTCACATATTCACGCTCCATTCGCAGGTTGAATCAGTTACTGGCACGCTCAACACGTTCATCGTCGAGCCCTTCTTGCCCCACTCCCAATCTGCAGAGGCGTACATCTGCATCACTTCCTCCCGTCTCTCCGACACCATCCTCTTCTCGCCCATTGGTGGTGTTGATGTCGGCGATGTCGACGCACACGCATCCCGTCTAGAAGTTCCCGTCGACACAAAATGCTTCCCTACCCGTGCAAACGTCGAGTCTCTCGTCGGCCCATCCTTTACCGGAAAGCGCAAAGATGCCCTGGTAGACTTTATCATTAGACTCTACAACGTCTACGCAGATCTACACTTTGCTTACCTCGAGATCAATCCTCTCGTCGTCCTCGATGATGGCAGCATCCATTATCTAGACATGGCTGCCAAGCTTGACCAAACTGCCGAATTCATCTGTGGTCCCAAATGGGCCATTGCAAGAGATCTCACCGTATATGACGGCGCTGCCACTCAGGCTGCCAAGGCTTCCAAGGTCGGCGCCGATCGCGGCCCACCCATGGTCTGGCCTGCTCCTTTTGGTCGAGATCTCACAAAAGAAGAAGGCAAGTATTAGCTTTATCTCATCCGGCTCACCGATTCTAACCTTTTCCAATAGCATACATCCAGAAATTGGACGCTTCCACTGGTGCTTCGCTCAAACTTACCGTGTTGAACGCCAATGCTCGCATCTGGACCATGGTTGCAGGTGGTGGTGCCTCTGTTGTGTACGCGGACGCTATCGCAGCTGCCGGTTTCGCACACGAGCTCGCAAATTACGGCGAATACAGTGGTGCACCATCAGAGGGCCAAACGTACGAGTACGCAAAGACTATCCGTGAGCCTACTATCGTGACCATATATTATAACTACTCACGATCTGCATTCTTCCTCTACCAGTCGACCTGATCACACGCCCGCCCCCTCGTCCAGACGGCAAGATCCTTATCATTGGAGGTGGTATCGCCAACTTCACAAACGTTGCTGCTACGTTCAAGGGTATCATCAAGGCACTACAAGGTGCCAAGGCTGGCCTGATTGCACATGGGGTGCGTCTTGTTGCTTCGCGATCACGTCTGAGGGCACCACTTGATATTGATTCGCTTCCCTATAGGTCAAGATCTACGTCCGTCGTGGTGGTCCCAACTGGCAAGAGGGTTTGAAGGCCATGAGGTTGCTTGGTGTGTTTGTTCCATTCGTTAGGTGGCCCCGAAGCTCACTTTTCGTTTCCTCAGGTGAATCCCTTGGTGTTCCCATCCGCGTCTTTGGTCCCGACACTCACATCACCGAAATTGTCCCTCTCGCCCTTGGCATCAAGCCCATAAATGCTGTGCCCGTTTCCGTCCCTGCCACCGCACCTGCCTCTCCCAAAGTTGTTCCTGCAACACCCTCATCAGCAGCTGCACCCACTCCTTCTGATGTCGGAACGATTCACGCCTCCGGTGAACGTACTCAACCTGACGACGTTGTCGTCCGCTTTGACAACGCTCCTACCGAGAATGGTCATGCTGCCACCAGACCCGCTTACCGCCCGTTCGATGCCGAGACCCGCAGCTTCGTCTACGGTCTCCAGCCTCGTGCTATCCAGGGTATGCTTGATTTCGACTACTCGTGCAAGCGCGCCCGTCCTTCCGTCGCTGCGATGATCTACCCCTTCGGTGGTCACCATATCCAGAAGTTCTACTGGGGCACGAGAGAGACACTTTTGCCTGTGTACACCTCGCTCGCTGAGGCCGTCAAGAAACACCCTGATGTTGATGTCGTCGTCAACTTTGCGAGCTCACGGAGTGTGTACAGCAGCACGTTGGAGTGTCTCGAGTTCCAGAGCATCCGTGCCATTGCATTGATTGCAGAGGGTGTCCCAGAGCGACAGGCGCGAGATATCTTGGTCAAGGCCCAGGAAAAGGGGGTTTTGATCATCGGTCCTGCTACCGTCGGTGGTATCAAACCCGGTTGCTTCAGAATTGGTAACTCCGGAGGGTGAGTCACTACCTTTGACGCATCCGATTGAGGTGTACTCATTCAGCATAGTATGATGGACAACATTATCGCCTCCAAGCTTTACCGCCCTGGTTCTGTTGGTTACGTTTCCAAGTCCGGAGGCATGTCGAACGAGTTGAACAACATCCTATCCCTCGTGACCAATGGTACTTATGAGGGCATTGCCATTGGTGGCGACCGCTACCCCGGTACCACGTTCATCGACCATCTTTTGCGTTACGAAGATGACCCGGCGTGCAAGATGCTCGTTCTCCTTGGTGAAGTTGGTGGTGTGGAAGAGTACCGTGTGATCGAGGCGGTCAAATCAGGACGTATCAAGAAGCCTATTGTTGCCTGGGCCATCGGTACTTGTGCGAAGATGTTCACCACCGAGGTGCAGTTCGGGCACGCAGGTTCGATGGCCAACAGCGATTCCGAGACCGCAGAGGCTAAGAACCGCGCGATGAGAGCTGCAGGGTTCATCGTTCCCGATACCTTTGAGCTACTTCCTGATGTTTTGAAGGAGACATACGACAAGCTTGTCGCTGTCGGTGCCGTCGTCCTCCAGGAAGAAGTCGAACCACCAGTGATCCCAATGGATTACAAGTGGGCTCAAGAGCTCGGTCTCATCCGAAAGCCTGCAGCATTCATTTCCACTATCTCGGACGAGCGTGGTCAAGAGTTGCTGTACGCCGGCATGCGCATCTCAGATGTGTTCAAGGATGACATCGGTTTGGGAGGTGTCGTCTCGTTGCTCTGGTTCAAGCGCCGCCTGCCTCCATACGCTGCGAAATTCATCGAGATGGTCTTGATGTTGACGGCAGACCACGGTCCCGCCGTCAGCGGTGCCATGAACACGATTGTCGCGACTCGTGCGGGCAAGGATCTGATTAGCAGTCTTGCGTCTGGTTTGTTGACGATTGGCAGTCGATTCGGAGGAGCTCTGGATGAGGCAGCATCGATGTTCTCGGGCGCAAGGGATAGAGGGTTGACGCCAAGAGAGTTTGTGGACGAGAGCAGGAAAGCGAACAAGCTGAGTGAGTTGTTCTCGTTGTCTGCTTCGTTATTATCAAGATGACCGACCTTGCTCCTCCCAGTCTCTGGTATTGGTCACAAGATCAAATCCGTCAACAACCCTGATCTGCGTGTTGAGCTTGTCAAGGAATATGTTCGCAAAAACTTCCCATCTCACTCCTTGCTCGACTATGCGTTGGCTGTAGAGAAGGTGACGACCACGAAGAAGGATACCGTGAGTATTGTCCCCTAGCCCCGGCTCGTTCCATGTGGGAAAGCAATGTTTGCTGACGTGCTCGTCATTAGTTGATCTTGAACGTCGACGGTTGTATCGCAGTTTGCTTCGTCGATCTCCTTCGCGACTCTAGTGCATTTACACCCGAGGAGGCCGATGAGTATATCAAGGTTTGCACTGTGTTCATGTTGCAACGTCCTTGGATTGACGCGCACCCAGATTGGCACGCTTAACGGCTTGTTCGTGCTCGGCCGCTCGATCGGTTTTATCGGACACCACCTCGACCAAAAGAGATTGCGGGCGCCGCTGTACAGACACCCTGCTGACGATATCTTCATCAACATGGCTGACTTGTCGCAACCGAGGGTGTTGGGGAAGATGGCATAAAGTGGAGTGAGTGCACGATGTGAGTATTGGCAAGGGCGTTCATGAAGTGAGACTATAAATTCTGTTTAATACCCGCAAATTTTCCATACTCTGCCACGCGGGATTGATTCAGAGGGGGTACACAAAAGGTTAGATGTGCATGTTCAGTTGTGTAATATCCACTCTCGAGTTCATGTTTCTTTTGCATGTGTGAGCAATAGTGGAGTTCATGGTAGACAAATGTGGCAAATATTTGCATGAATATTTGCACGAGATTTGTGAAACATATGGCTACCGTGCAGCATGATTCAATCGGAGATTCAAGAATGACTCCCCATGGTGTAGGGCTACAGTTCCAACCTGTCACTGTTTTTCAGCCTGGCCACCCTCCTCAAGCCAATGAGATATCATCGCAGAGAAGGGGTCAGCCAAAAACTCGTATGGGCACAGCCTCTCGACGGGCAAAGCAAGCTGAAGAGCAAGAATCAAGCGATTCGGTTCAATGGGGCCCATATCCACGTCTCACAGAAGGCCTCTTGTCATGGCTCTTAGCCCACCTGGCTGATCGTGCTATCTTATTCAGCAAGAAGAAGGATTGCAAATCCCAGGATGCTGAGCCAACTCAAAAGGCCCATGGATGGCTCAAGAAGGATATCAAAGCCATCCTTGCAAAGCATGTCTTTGAGCACGATGCCCACTATTCCCATCACTATGCAGCCAACCCTGGAAAGTTCAGTATGGCAATTCAAAGCCGCCTTAATACATATGTATCCACAAGGCTTCGAGAACTGTGCTGACAATGAGACTCAGATGGAAAACGAAATATCGGCAGGCAGCTGGACGATTCAAGTCGACCAGTGAAGGTGTGGATCCAAGGTTGGGTCACTCTAATCTCCATCGTAAGTCTTACTTGATTGATATGCTGCTCACCATCATTCATGTCTTTTTAGAGCAAATTATCCAGGATTTTCCTTACTTCGATGAATGTGACAAGATGTGGTGTGGCAACCCTAGCTACGATGCCCAGATCTTCAACTCAGCTTCTGGTTCTGATCGCACATCCGACTTCCTTGGAGTTATCAAGCATGCTGCTATGACGTCTCCTCCCAAATCTCAGCTTGGGGTTTTTCAGGGCGATATTGATCAAGAGATCGCTGATGGCAATTTCAACCGTGATGACGATGTCCCAATGGGCCATGTAGAAGAAGAGGAGGAGGAGGAGGAAGATGACGATGGGATTGATGGTACCGACATGCAGATGAACCAGCAGCGCAATGATCAGAATGATGGTGTCAGCATAGAGATCGACCAACAGCACAATAATCTGTGTGGTCGGGGAGAGGACGATACGGACATGCCTCATTATCAATCCGCTGTCTTACCAAGGATCCAAAGTTCATCCTCTCGGGAAGGCGTAAGTATATGGTTTCATATCTGGATTAAATCTGATGATGTATACAGAACTTCGCCGCTTTGAATTCCATGTCCCTCTCGGATCAGCATTTCATCACAAAGAAGGCTCGCACATCCTCTTGGGATAACCGTAACACATTCCGACCTAGTCCATATCCTAACTGATCGATTTCTGTTGCTGGGTCCAGCATTACATCTCCGTCTACCCCAACATCACTTTCTCTTGGTGGCCATGATGGCAGGCAGTCTCGCCGTCCCCACTCAACTGGTGGGTCAGGTGGAGGAAAGGGGAAAAAGCCATCGCTCACCGAAATGGCATCTGAACTTGATGACCGGTTGAGTCAGTTGGGTAGCAGTACCTCAGATAACAGGTACCGTTTAGCAGCACTCAAAAACGAGGAAAAGATGATGAAATTACAGGTGCATATGCGAGACAAAGAGATCGCACACCTAGAGTTGGAACGTGCACAGGAACGTGCTGAAGCGGAGACCGTCCATCGCCGTCAAGTTGAAACACGGGAACAAGAAATTGAACTTTGTAAAGTGGACGTCATGAAGCTCAAGGAGGAGTCTGAGGTCCTTCGGCTTCAGCTTCAGCTGGCGCAGCTGCAGCAGTCCAACTTGGTTGCCACCACCTCTACTGCTGGTTTGTCACAGTCTTCCATGCCGACTTTATTTCATGGCTCGTCTACTTCCTCAGCTTTCTTTGATGCCGGCCCATCAAATATATGATCTTCTACTTTCTCAGCGTTCTTTGATACCGGCTCATCAAATGGATAATCGAGTTGGATCGCATCCCAGTTCTCACCAGTCGCTGCTGTTGCCTGTTACCCGCACTATTGTTGTACCCATGTTGTTGCTGTGTCACTAATGGTGTACTTTTTCATCCTTCCGTTGTTCTGAATTGATCTATT
>JBBPND010000132.1:0-23738 GCA_038090655.1 Gastroboletus turbinatus
GCCTGAAATAGGGATAGACAAATCTGTCTTGGAAGTCAACGGTGACAGGTTCTGCATCATTCTGGTCAAGCATAGTAAGCACGCAGAGCACATTCAGAGGGAGACAATGAAGCAGCATACCGCGCAGAAGCTAAACACAATCACACACTCACGGCCCTTTTCTTCTCCTGGACCAATTCCTGGTCACGTTGGCGCTTCTTCTCGGCTCTTTCATGAACACTGGCAACATGCTCCACAAATATGGGGCGCAGTTGGGAAGCATGACAGGGATTGATTGATGCATCCGCCATTTGGATGCGCGAAGGGGCAAGCAAGAGGTCAACTGTTGAAGAGGAAACAGGCAGGGTGGGACATGAGGCGGGGTTGACATTCGGGTTGACATTCGACGTAGAAGAGGAGGAAGCTAGTGTGGATCGCAGGTCAATCGCCAAGAGAGCGGTAGAGAGGGTATGCGAGGCAGGGTCAACATTCGTCATTGCGCTGGAGGAAGCTGACGTTGACAGGTCAATCGACGAAACCGCCGAAGGGAGCGGACACAAGCGGGGATCAATATTCGACAGCGAGGAGGACATGGATGACTGTGAATTGATTGAAGCAGCAGAAGGAAGCACGCGTGAGCCGACATCGCCATTCAACGTTGAGGAGGAAGGAAGTGTGGGCGAGCTGACACCACCGTTGGACGTTGATGAGGAAGGTAGCGGCTGAGAGCCAGGAGAGGTGTGGCCATTAGCCATGCACCCTCCTGCAGCATGGCAGTGCTTGCGACACATCCGACGCTGGCATTGGCGTCCAAGCCTTGTCACTGAGCATCCTGACTGGTGGCAAGCTACATCTGTTTTTTCATGCCTGCCCGTGGGCTGAGAAGGCACAGGGCCTGGTGGCGAGTTACATCGCAGTAGATAGAACTAAATTCCGGGTGACTTACTCTGATTGATGGTAGGTGATGTCATTGGAGAATTGCGTGGTGAGTTTCCAAGGCCATCGCCCCATCGATACCAATTGCGACAATTGACACACTGCAGAAGCGGATGATCAGTAAAAGGGGGGCCAAAGAAAGTAAGCGAATGTACCGCGTAATAGGGCCAGCCTGCATTCTGTGGGTTTGTAGCCAGTACGAACCGCAGGAGTACATCAGTACCGCATGGGCAGCGTCGCGACAGAGCATATGGAGGGGGGATATAGGGCATTGAGCTGTGGATGATAAGGGCAGCAAGGTAATGAGTGTGAGTAACAAGACTGCAAAGGCATATTGAGCGAGCGCGAGTGCAGAAAAGTGTGTGCACGTACCTGAAGAAAGAAAGGAAATGGACATACATCTGAATCGAACGTGCAAACTGAGTGGGCGAGGAAGCGAGAGAGGGGACCGACAGACAAGCAAACAGGAGTGAGTGGCACAGGTCCCCTTTTATATGTAGGGGGCGACAGGCAACGGCTACAAGGCAGCAAGGGATGTATTTCAAGGAGAATGAGAATGCGGCAGCATCTTGTCGGCAAGGAGAGGTAGAGTGAGCGGCTGGAGATATCAATGTGATCAATGGGTGTGCCAAAGAAGAGGTAACGGTAACTTACATGTTGGAACCTCGAGTACAACTGTCGAGCGTGTCATGGGGGAGTGCAATTGCAGGGCGGGTGTCAGCAGAGACTTGAGGTTGAGCGATGAGAGCAGGTCATTGTGGACGAGGGCCATCCAGTTGTCAAGTGCGATGGAGTCTGGCAGACGCGCTGTGAAGGAATGCGATGCGAAGTTATCGGGCAATCGCGAGCGCGGGTCGTGTGTAACTCGACAACAGGGCGGGGGAGTCACTGCCACAGGATGGCAAAGCAGTAGGGCGGCGGGGTGTGACACTTTGCCGCGCAGCTCGCCTGCGACGGTTAAATCTCCGCTCAAATATGTGGCAGTGTGCTCGGACTATTTCGCCGTTCGGACGTTCGGAAAAGCCAATTACCTTGTTTTAACAAGGTCACTGGGGGAGGAGAATTGTGGCTGTGATGTCGCGTTTTTTCGCGCCGTGGAAAATCCTTGCCAATCTTGGCATGCTACTGGGACCTTGTCAACATTAATGCAAAGCACTATCTACGATGTACATCTCTTTCGTACTCTTTTGTATCTTGATCAAATTTAAGTAGCCTTTCATCCCACTTACCACCTGAGCACGAAACTGAGCAGAAGTTGCACCAAAGTTAGTGCAGCCACTCTACTCGAAGGGTATCCCTCCCATTTCCGCGCTGCTCATTGTCCACATCGTCTCCCATCTATTCCATCAGAATCCATCTACATTGTTTCGGCTCGCCAAATCGACCTCAACAACTCCCGACCTGACATCCTCGCCCAGTTGGCCTCCTGGCCCTCCACTGGCAGCTCGACATTGCGCGTTCATCTCGTCGATGCACTTGTTCCCCTCACTTCCTGGACGATCTGGGTTGCTCTGGAAACCGTCTGGTACGTGCGCCAACCAGTCCCAGTCCCCCACCCACTCCCATCTCTAACACACAAACACGATTCAACGCATGACGAGCATTGGGTTGGGTTTGTGATCATGCATCCATAGTGCACAGCGTCGCTCTCGCCTTCCCGTCACCTTCACCTCTCGTCCCTGTCTGCATGTCTACACACGGTCGTCATGGTGTGCACGTGAAAGCGGGGTAGTGGTGCAGGTGAGAGGGTGAGTGCACATGCAGATTTATTGTCTGCGTATGTACACGCGCTCGCGTGCACGTAAAGGCGAGGGCGGGTTTGCAGTCGTGTGCAGACCTGTTTTGATGCGAGGGAACTGGGGGTACACACAACAGGCACGCTGGCCAACGCGTTTTGATATGGACAGTGACGAGCATGGACAAGCAGCATGAGAGGGATGGAGGGTGGTGAGCGCGAGCGCATGCACGCAAGAACCTGAACCGTGGGTCCAGGGAAGTGGGGGCAATGGGTGCGAGACGGAAAGATCATAAAAACCAACCAAATTACAGCCCATTGCAGAACGATAGAGTGTATCCACGGTACTAGTTCATTGCAACTACACCTTTCGAGTCCTTGGTCTTCAAGTTGTCGAATAAAAATTATATTAGGGAATAAAGACATTCCCCTTGTTTCGCTTGAGGGTTGGGTGGGTAACTTGAAGCTGTAAAGCAACAAAGATTCAATGAGTCGTCATGCAGAAGAGTACATGACACACATGTTTTCGGCTGAGACCTACACGTCTCAACGTGCAGCATATAGTAGTCTAGTAGAACACGAAACTTCAATATTGCACACTTCATGGAGGGCAAGCTGCATCTCTGGGAGCGAGATGTCGGGTCTTCTTTCGACAGGGCCTTCTAAAAACTGAGGCGGTTTGAGAGAAGAGATTGAGAAACTATATTACTTACCATGACCGTGACATTGAGAGCATGTAGGACACATCTTCTTCCACATTCAATCGCACGGATGCCAACTTCACTGGTGCATGGTGCACCTGCATAAGGCGTTGATCCGGCACTGAGTCGATGGGGACTTCTTCTTGCTGGGACATCCTAACAACCATGCGCTTGACATTATTGGGGATTGGTCAACCATTGCAAGGCATGTCGTCTGGACCACAGGCCCAGCGAGACAGACTAAGACTGCAATGGGCTCAGGCTGTGAGATAATTTGAAGCATGCACTTATTCCTGAAAACGCTCAAACTGTAAGCTTTCTGGGAAAAGTAAACAAGGTTCCTGCCGAATGTTCGGCCGTATATCTAGTTCCCAGATGGCCTCGATTGGTTGAAGGGGTGCTACAACACACGAGTTCATTGGAGTCTCGTTTCGGTCATCGCAAGATTCCCGTTTACGTAACCAGGTACATCTACCAATTCACCACCACCATGGCAGACAAATCTGGGACATACGCCTCAAAGGCAGGCGACACAGACTTTAGAAAAAAATGGGACAAGCAAGAATACGCAGAACGCGCTCGAAAGAAAGACGACGAAGAAAGAGAGCGCATGCAGGAGAACGAAGAACGCATGAAGCAGGGTGCGTCGCAGTCCCCCTTGGATATCGTATCGCTCAACCCGCAACGCGTCCCATCGACCTCTAAACAGGTAAAGCACCCAGAAAGGGGCGGAAGGAGGATCTCCCTAAACCTACAGAGCTCATGAAACGTCGCGAACGTTCGCTAGAGCTCGACAAGAACCTCGGTAAGACGATGGTCGTGCAGAATCCAGGCGGTCGCGGACCTGGTCAACCTGGTTTCTATTGCGAGCCGTGTAATCGGACGTACAAGGACACCACCGGGTATTTGGACCACATCAACGGCAGATCTCGTTGGTTCATTTCGTTTTCGTGTCTTTGGGAAGGAAGCTGATGGTATCACATAGACCTCCGGAGAATGGGGCAAACAACTCGCGTGGAACGCTCAACACTTGAGCAGGTTCGCGCACGGATAGCGCTTTTGCGGGAAAAGACGAAAGAAGCATCTGCTGCAAAATCGTTTGACTTTGACAAACGACTAGCAGAGCTCAAGGCCCTGGAGGCCACCCGACGTGAAGACAAGAAAGCCAAAAAACAAGCCCAGAAAGAGCAGGCACGAATACTTCTTGCGAAAGAATCCACCATGGAAGTCGACGATGAAATGGCAGCTGTCATGGGCTTTGGAGGATTTGGCTCGTCCAAGAAATGACCACCGAAGTCCTAGAGGCATTCCGCTCTGGGTCTGTACTAGCATCCTGTATTCCTATCTTACCGGCACTCCACGGACTTTCCATGTTCTAGTTACACATCCCGTCATTCTACTCGCTACCTCGAGGTATAGTACACCTTCTCGTCTTCCGCTTCAATACTGCCACAGCTTCCTCTATCAAGCTCTTACCAATGTCAAGGAGAATTTGACATCAGCAACCTCTTGCTCCTCCTCGATGATCAAATTTCCACCCTTGCGTTCCCGAATGTCAACAGGGGCGTTCCTCACCGTCTTCAAAATGAACTCTGCATGCTCCTTGAGGGCGTTGAGTAAATCCGCCCCCGACCCATCTTCGAACTTGTAATATACGTCGACATCGTCCGTCGCTTGCAACCCCGCCTTTTTCCTCAGCTTTTGTATCCGATTGATCAACTCTCTCGCGAGCCACTCGCCCATCAGTTCCGGATGAACCTGTACGTCCAGTCGCACCACCACATCATTGTCCGTATGCGTCGAGTATTGGCCCTCGGAAACAGGTGGCAGCTCGAGATATCGCTGGACCGTTAAATCACCCGCAACGAGCTCGATGCCGTCCACTGTGAGTTTACCGCTGTCGATGTACGTTTTGACGGCATCGCTCGGGACGCCGGGGAGCGCGTTCTTGACACGGGCGAGGTCCTTGCGAAGTTTGCGACCCAAGACACCCCAGTCCGCAACGGCGCGGTAGCGCACGCCGGACATGGATTCATCAGAGGTGAAGATGACGTCACGCACGTTGAGCTCGGAGAGGATGTACCGCTGAAGGGATGTCGCGTCTGCAATGTACTGTGCGTCGGGGTGGAACACCAAAAGTTCTTTCAACGGGGTCTGTTTTAAGTTATGGGTCAACGCTTTCGTAACACGGGAAGGACGCAGACCTTGAGGGAGAGGTTATGCCTCTCGCGGATGTTTCGAGTGAGATCGATAACAGCCTTCATCCGCTGTACTTGTCGCTCGATCTCGGCATCAAAGTATTCTTCTTTCACTTCCGGGAAGCTCAAAAAGTGGACCGAACGAGGATCTGGGACCGATGGGTCTTCCGGTATGTAGTCCCGTAACGTCTGATAAAGATTTTCCGTCAAAAATGGCGTGTAGGAAGACTGTCACACGTAACCACACGTTCGTCAGCGCTGAGCAAAAATGCAAGACTACAACTCACCATCGTACGACATAACGTGAGCAGCGTTTCGAACAAGGTGTTCAATGCAGCAATCGTGTCCTCCGTACCGTCCTCGCCCTTTAACCTTCGTCTGTTGAATCGGATGTACCAATTCGTCAGTTCGTCGACGAGATCCAAGAGACGCGGCAGGATGCTGTAAAGCCTGTACGCGGCCATCTCCCCACGGAACAACAAGATGAGGGATTGACAACGCGCGAGGATCCACCGGTCCATGACGTTGTTCGAAAGCGGTGCGTGGGGGTTGTACTTGAACTCGATTCCGGTCGTCTTTTGCAAGAGGCTCGCTTGACCGAGGAAGAAACGGAAGGCGTTGACCCAGGGGAGCATGACGCGAGAGACGACGTCGTGTACGCCTTCCTCGCGGAACCGAAGGTTCTCGCCACGGACGATGGGCGAGTTCACCAGGAACATCCTGGGAAGACGACGGTTAGCCTCGGGGTCGTCGTTCCACTCGAGCATGAAACACAAACCTGACTGCGTCTGCACCATACTTTTCAAACATCAAATTCGGATCGGGGTAGTTTCTGAGACTTTTGCTCATTTTCTTGCCATCGGCAGCCAGGACGAGACCGGTGACGATCAAGTTCTTCCACGGCGCTGTACCGAACAAGTGGGTCGAAAGCACGAGCAACGTGTAGAACCATCCTCGCGTCTGATCAATACCTTCAGACACGAAATCTCCAGGGAAATTGTGTTCGAAAAATTCCTTGTTCTCGAATGGGTAGTGGACCTGGGCGTATGGCATGCTGAATGCCCAGATCACTCTCTGGTTGGACGACGGTTCGATGCAGAGGGATGCTTACCTGCCTGACTCGAACCAACAGTCAAAGACTTCCTCGACTCTCTTTAGGACACCCTTGCCCTTTTGCGAGGGAATAGTGAGGTGGTCTATCTTGTCGCGATGGATATCGGTGATACCAGTCACACCAGTCAACCGCTCCAATTCCTCAATGGAACCGACGACGACGACCTAGACAGAATCGTATTAATCACTACTTCATCGGCAACGAACGTGACAATCGAACGGACCTCCTCAAAGTCATCGCTCGCCCACAACGGCAGCGGAGTACCCCAATAACGATTTCTTGAGATGTTCCAATCGCGTGCATTGGCAAGCCAGTTGCCGAAGCGGTTATCGCCAACAGATTGGGGAACCCTGGGTCGTTCAGTCGGGAGGGGATATCAGATAGGCCATTCAGGTTTCTTACCACAACGTTTCCTTGTTGTTAGCGACGAGCTGGTCTTTGATAGTTTCCACTCTTACGAACCAAGAGGGTATCGCGCGATAAATGAGAGGCGTGCCCGATCTTTTTGTTCGATCAGGACTCCTCTGATCGACAGAGTCGTGAAAGTACATACCGCCAGCAGTACGGGTAAGAGTGATTGATGGTAGATTGAACGACCAGACGACCCTTGGCCTTCAAGTGCTTCATGATCTCCTTGTCCGCCGCCTACATGAACGTCGCGTCAGCAGAGGGGAAAACAACCAGACGGTCGTGTGCTGACTGGCCTTGATATGCATGCCCTCGTAATCCGTGACGGGTTTGACGAATTTACCACCATCATCTAGAGGACAGGGTGGCATCTCATCTGCGGCCACGATACCATTCTCCCTAGCAATGCGGTGATCGTCCTCACCAAAGGCTGGTGCTTGTTGGACGATCCCTGTACCATCCTGGTCTGTCACGTACGTATCAGTGACGACGATGAATGCTCGGTCTTCGTACTGCGGACGAAACGCATGCGTTAGGTCCTTCGACGCGCCAGTCAAGGCGTTCCTCTCACCTGCTCAGTGAAGTACTCAAAGAGCGGCACATATCGCCACCCTTTCAAATCCACACCCTTGAACGTCGCGACTTTCTTGAACTTGGCTTTCTTGGGATCCTTGTACACCGCCCCGAGCAGTTTTTCGCAAAGAATGTAGTTGGTGTCCTTTTCCTCATCGTGGATCTTGATATACGTGAACTCGGGATGGACGCACAACGCCAAATTAGACGGCAGCGTCCACGGCGTCGTCGTCCACGCCAACAGTGCCGTGGTGGGATCATCGACGAGCTGAAACGCAACCGTAACCGCCGGATCGTTGACGTCCCGATAATCCAACCCAGCCTCAAAGTTGGACAACGGGGTCGTACATCCAGCCGAATACGGCATCACCCGCGTACCGCGGTACACCATCCCCTTTTTCCAAAGCTCTGCAAACGCCCACCAGATGCTCTCCATAAACGTCGTGTTCAGTGTCTTGTAGTCATTGTCGAAATCGATCCAGCGGCCCATGCGTTCGACGGTCGCGCGCCATTCGGATGAGTAACGCATCACGATGGCACGGCATTCGGCGTTGTAGTTGTCGATGCCCATTTTCAGTACGTCTTCTTTACCGGTGATACCCAGCTTCTTATCGATCTCGTGTTCGACAGGTAGACCGTGGGTGTCCCAGCCGAATCGACGGGTAACATGATGACCCGTAACGTGCGCATATCGCGTGACGATGTCCTGCACAAGACATCAAGGATTCAGTACGACATCATCGTTGGACTCCCGAATCGCGAGTCCAAAATCGCACCTTGATGGTACCGGCTAGTAGATGACCATAATGCGGCAAGCCAGTGGCAAAAGGCGGTCCATCGAAGAAGACATACTCGGGCTTCCCTTCTGAAAGTTTCAAGCTCGTCTGAAACGCGTCGATCTCGCGCCAGTATGCGATGACCTTTTCTTCCTCCTTGGGAAAGTTGAACTGTTGTGATACTGTACAGATCGGTCAGATGGGATGATGGTGGAAGGTTTTTGACGTACTGTCGTGCTTGGGGAATGGCATGATTATCTATGCACTGTCTCTAGTGTTGGAAAGACGTTTGAAAGCAGTCTTGAATGCGAAGCAAGCTTTATGCGCTAACAATCTGAATGACTCGATCTGAGTGACTCGTGGATAACGAAAAATAGCACAGGTGTAGCTTACCGTACCTTGAGTAGATCGAGTCAAGTCTATCCCTGCTGTTCAGATGGAAAGATAACCGAGTAAAATAACATTCACGAGCAAACCCATGACTCGGAAAGATCAGTGAGCCTTGCACGTGACATTTCAATTGCATTCAAACGACTACGCTGACAACTTGACATCGTGAACCACCGACTTGCTGCAGAATTCGAATTCAACAGATTTCCTGACCGTCCTCGTCGAAAATCGAGTCGGATCCCATTCGTATGATAAGCATCACAGGAATGGGATCCGACCGAATGACCAGCGTTGTTACCACCATTTGAAGATCCTCGCCGACACCCGAAACGAGAATAAATACTAGACATCATATACCACACACCATACCACCTCTACATCGAACCCTACCTACGACTCAACGAGCCCCCCACGCCGCATCCAACCGATCCAACACCCCCTGCACCTCCCTCACCGCCGCCTTCCGTTCCACCCTCGCATCCGGCCAATCAGACCCCGACATATGCAACGCATCCAATCTCAGCAGCGATTGCAACAACAACTCTGACAGTCGGGTATGATCCAACGACGTTGGCGGGGTACCGGACTCGGAATGTGTAGCCCCGAACCCAGACCCAGGGGTAGCACCCTCCCCAGAAGACGGTGCGAGCGCATGAACGAGCGCATCCACGTCCGGCACGAGCGTCTCCCTCACCTTGTCCAACTCTGCTCGAATCGCCATGATCGCACCCTCCTCTGTTTGTGGTGTTGATGGCTTTGACTTGGGCGCAGGCGGGCGGGGTGTAGTGGAAGCAGAGGTATTTTCAGGTGCGAGGGTATGCCCACCGATCAACGCGATCGTCGCGTTTTCTTTCAATTTATACGTCGACACTGTTTGCAATTGCCAACCATAGTGAATAGATGTGAGCGTCTTTGAAATCAAACGAGTAGATGGCACGTACACGGAGCAGTATCTTCCTTCATCACTGCACCCTTGTACACCAGCTTGAATGACTCCACCGGGAGATGGGTATATGCCGCCAAGTCAGCGCGGAGTTTGCCCAGTGGCGTGTTGAGCGGTGGGATTGGAAAATGGAGGACGTCGCGATCCCATTTGACATGAATCATGTTGTGAAAGGCACGACGTGAACGAGTGCGGGTACGGAGGTTGTATTCGGAAAAGATGGAACGAAGGAGTGCGAGGGCCGCACGAAAAAGCAGCACAAGGCTGAGCGCGACTGAGGATGGTCGAAAAAGAACATTCGTCAGATCTGAGCGTGTACTAGAAAAAAACTGAACGAATTACCAGAGTAAAGTGGAGACAGCTTGACTCGACTGCTGGCGATTCGAGAAAGCTTGCGTGGAGTAAACTGGGGCGATGTCGCCAGAAACGGAAACCGGAACGTCAATGTCACTACCCGACTCGGGGCCAGCGTGGCACCTGTCTACACCAAAACGACGTGCTTCACACCGAGATAAGATTAATGCTCTGATCAACACTACAGTTCTAAGAGGTACAAGAACGAATCAGTAAACCTCGGACCAGTGGAACAACGACATTCAACCAAAAAGTAACCAGATCGTGACCGACAACCGAACGACAAATGATGACCACGAGAAAAATAGCGTAGCTAAGAGTTGGTAAGTAGATTCGGGAATGATGTATGTGACGAGTATGGAAGGGGTATTAAACGACCAGCGTTGGTAGTTTACATGATAATGCCCGAGAATGGAGAGGTAAGCGCGATGTGTGTGTATGGAGGCTACTCCTCCGGTAGCCAAGTGGATGGGTCGAGAGATATCTGGATAGCATGGTTCGCCGCAGCTTGCACACCGCAGGTAGACAAGTCTGTTGCGCGAGGTAATTGATAGTGAAGGAGCGCCTTGAGTGACAGGTGGATCTCGATGTCGCATGCCTGACATGAGGTGTCATGAATCACCGGTCGCGAGGGGAAGAGCGTGGTGATGGAGTGGCCCTCCTCGAAAAGGTGTCACAGGGTGAATGAAAGCATCGTCTAGACACTGGACTCACTCGTAGATCGCAAACACACGTCTCCCCCGTTCTCGCCAATCGATTGCGCGCGCCGCCCAATCCGCCATATCGACCTCACGCTCTGCGTCCATCTTCATCCATGGGTGTGCCTGCGACACCTAATCAGCATACGCGTCATCCGGAAACAACATACGACGATACTCGCAAGCAGCTCAGGATATGTCGCCCGCTCATCCGCGTTTTTGATCAGGCACCGCCTTATCCAATCACGTGCTTCAGGGGACCATTTCCTTCCAAGAGGCTTTCCGTCACCATTTTCGTTCACATCCGCAGTCAGTAGGCCATCAATGACTTCATCGGAAGTGTCCTCGTCATCCGGAAGTCCAGGTGCCTCACCGTCGACGATGGCGCTGAGCTGCGCGAAAACATTTTCGTAGGTTTCAGGGGGGTATGGGTACCTGAGACGGATATGTAAAACAAGGCAGGATCGTAGTAGTGAGACAAAACGACTCACTTTCCCCTGGCAATTTCCACGATCGAAAGACCGAGAGACCACACATCAGCGCTGACGGTATACGAGGTAAAGGCATCGTCAATGTTTGACGAAGAGGGTGAGGATCCTTTTATCCTCTCGGGCTGTGAATTGCAAGACCAAATATAGGATTAGATGGCAGAATGGTCAACGTGGTGGAGAAAATGAAGACAACCGCAGCAGGCGTGACTCACAGCCATATAACTCTGGCACCCAACATTGGTGCGAGCTATGCTTTTCTCGAGTTGGCCGCTCACACCGAAATCGCATAGCTTGATTTCGCCTTTACGGTTGACGAGGATGTTGGTCGGCTTTACGTCGCGGTGCATAACACCCAATTGATCTTTGAGGAAGGCGAGCCCTTTAGTCATCGATGACGCGATGCGTCCCAAGTGTTGTTCTGCCAGAGGAGCCGGGCTGGAAGTCCAAGCGGAACCTGGGCTGGACGAAATACTAGGGGGCAGGGAGACATTCCCGTTTGGGAAGCAACATAGCGATGCAAGGGATCCGCCATCCATGTACTCCATGCAATAGTAGACGCAGGATTCGACAAAGAATGCACCATAAAACTCGACGATGAACGGGCTTGCGGCGCGGTGAAGGATATCAAGCTCCATGAGGATACCATTGAGCCTTGTGGAGTCGAGTTCCAAGCGAATTTCCTGAAGCAAGTGGAAACAGAAACGGGGCGCGGGGTCAATGATTGAATGACGTATGGGGTAGAGAGATGGAAGGGTGTACCTTCATTGCCATTGCGACATTGGTTGGCCTATGAATGACCTTCTTTACGGTTCCATAGTTGCCCCGACCGAGTTCGTGTTCGAGAAGGAGCTGTTCCATGTTGATCGCAAATGAAGAGCCGTTTGAAAAATCGACGCCAGAGGCGTGGATGACGGCCTTTCCGGCGAAATTGAGCCGACCGGATGGATCGCTGATCGGAAAGTCGAAGATAAGAAGGGTGGTAAAGAAGAAACCAAGGACGTACACGATTTTGTTGAAGTTGGCGAAAGGGGTATCGAAAGTAGAGGGGGCACGACGACCGGCATCGGCTAACGAAGGTCTGCCTGCTCCAAGGCCAGCATTTGCGGCACCGATGGCTGCATCTGGATTGATATCGGACAATTTGAAGCCGGGCTTGTTGCGTTTGGTGGAGGGGCCTCGGGGGGCAGATGGGGAAGGGAAGGAGTTGGGTTGGTGAAGGAGAGGGCGTTGTACGTCATCTAAATTTGTGCGCTGTAAAGCCTGTGCTGCGGAGTCGATGGAGAAGGAAGTGGAGCCCGGTGGGGCAGGTGACCCGCGGTTGAGCATCTGACGGGGGAGAGGAATGAATAAAGGGACAAAATGGGAAGGTGAGGGTGACACACGGCGATCATCTTTGCCTGGAGAGAGGGAGGAATGGGTGCATTTCCGGTTCTGTTTGAGAGGAGGCCGCTGAGGGTGCTTCTCGGTGCAGCTGCGCCAAGCTGGTTGGGGTGCTGCGGACGGTTTTGTTGCCGAATCTGGGAAGAGAGAGGTGTTGGTGAAGGTCTTGACGGGGAAGGTTGTTGGATGTGTTGTGGGAGGCTGAGAGAGTCGTGATCATGGCTGGTGTGCTGCATTGGAAAGCTCGTTGGCTTCGAGGACGTGGAGGAAACGTCGCGATAATCGAGATTTCCATATATACTCGACACATCACCCATCAATAAAACTACTAGTCACACGTCACGCCTCTTCTCCAGCCCTGGTCCGTTTTGCTCCGATGTCGTCGAATTCTATGGGTCTTCCATTCTGATCGATGGTGAAATACACGCACTCACGCGTCCGTCTTGTACGGCAGCCAGCACCTTCACGTCGTCACTTGCCGTGCATTCAATGCTCAGTCGACTTTGTCGGAACCTTCTCCGCGGTCACGCGACTTGCTGTACAGGTGGCACTCGTTTCAGTCAAGTACCTGTATTAGCACTGGTTACACTTGCTGTGAAGCGCTTTCCACCCAAATTTGATGAGTGGGCTTTCATCTCCGCAGCGTGAGTGAACGTGTATCGTAGACGATGAATGGCTGAAACCTCCCTCCGTTTCAATGGATGATGATCCGTCCGGATGGGAGGAGACACAGACAATTAGCAATGACATCATCTCTCAACGACCCGTGACATTCCTCTCGCTCGGTGGGGTCGCATCACAGCGGCGATCAAAGTCACCCTCACCCCTTGCGTTTCGCGCTGTAATCACAAGGGACGACCTTTGAACTTGAAACATTCATGCTTGATCAGAGGTAATTCCGAGTCTATCACCTAATCACCGTCTCGCCCAACTTTCCGGTACAACGGCGTGCGGATCCGCGTTCTCCATGTATATATACACTCTTGTATGTCACCACTGATCCGAGCTCCGGTGGACATCCCTACGCGGTTTCTAACATAGACTGTATCTGTTTCCGTGGACGCGGGATAGTACCATCCGTGCATGGGTGAAACCAACGCATTCATGTAAATGAACGATGGCAGTCCACGTTTCTGTTTCGACTTCACCCTGCCTCAGCCATACATCTTACCCATGGCGTCGGTCACAATCGTCGGAAGAGTGTACTTAAAGAGTCGGAACGCGATTGGCTGTGTCGGACGTAATCGGAAGAAGAGATCCAGGGGTCAACAGTTTTCTTCACCCCCCACCAAGTAGTCTCCGAGAGGCAAACTCATCACTCAATCACCTTCCAGATCTTTCGTCTTCGACGCGTTCGATAGCAGACACCTGCGCCGCGAAGTCGGTCCCAATTTACCTCTGATAGTAGTCGATATGATCCTTCCATCCAGGGACATGAACCGGAACGCCTCCGACAATCGGCGACAGCCAACACACGTTGCTCATGACGGCGTTCTGTCATGCTTACTCACACGAATACGTTTAAGCTATTTTCGACGTACACCAACCACCCGGGCCGACGACAGTTTCACCTCAACGCCCGAACTTTACCAAGGTGAATAACGCGGACTGGTCGCGGCCAGCCATATCTGGTGGGGCCCTAGCCAACGTCAAAGACGACGGTTGGGTGAGCGACACTCCGAGCGGCCTCGAAAGGCCGGACCTTCGAGGGTCCTTGCCATCAGGCTCGTGTACGTGAATGTACATCTTAGACAATGCAATTCACCTGAATATAATACTGACTCATCTGAACCAGGGCTCACCAGGGTTCACTGTGTTGACATTTCAAAATCACCTTCATGGACAATTTTAACTTGGAACGTGGTCATGTACCAATCAGATGGGTAACGTACATCTACGTCAGATTATCAGGAACTCTCAGGCTGGGGAATGGTGCACTGACGTAGCGAGCATAGCCGTCCCTGTCGCCTGTTCCACGCTCATCCAACATCCTGTAGAGTCTAGACAACCCAGATGACCAAGAGAGGTAACTCGCACGACTATGAGTTACGAGTGCGAGTTCCACACACGTGCGCATGTGGACCCGAGGACCCTCAAGGTGTGGTAGACACATGTGTGGTTGCACCATTTCCTGTAAAGCATGTCAGGAAAAAGTTAACATGCGGAAAAAGGCTTTGAATGGATTCACTCTCACCACTTTCCCAGCTCCACCTCGTCCATCTCATCACCACCACCTGTCCTGGATGTCACAGATCCAATTGCGACGGGGGTGTCAACGAGTATACTCCCCTTTTCTCCGAGCACCATTGCGTCTCAGAAGGGCAGGCGTTCCCCGTTCTATCACACCTACCTTCGATGACCCAGACGCTGACACCGTGCAATCGGGTCCAATCTGGTTCCGACGTTGTCATCGTTGACGTGATCACGATCCGGGATTTGGACGCCTCCGACAATCACCAACTCACAATATTCTCAGGAATCAGGATGCATGTTCGCTTGAAATAGAGCAAATCAATATTATATATGCTTTATGGTCCTCCGTCCTTGCCGCCTTGCCTCGTTCCCTTTCTGTGCATTCTCTCATCACTTTCTCTCTTGTCTTCCCTCTCCTTGCGTTCCTCTTAGCCCGTCGGTCCCTCGTACTCCATCACACATCTTTGCCTGGTCGGATGTGAGTCAAGTAGTGCCGCAACTACACGAGGCTCGTTACAGGACCCAGAGTCTCCCCTCCTCAACTACGCATAGAAACAGTAAGGCGAGGCCGAGCACGGACAGCACGGATCAAAATGTCTCGTCTCCAAACATCTTCGCACATCCCCCCAACGGCAATAGAAGATTCCATGGCGAGAGCTTGACCTACGGAGAGTGAAGACAGGAGTGTTTACTTTGTTCTGCCCCGTGGTCGTTTGACTGATCTCATTTTGCTCTGGCTGAGACTTTATGCTGAGGACTCGCTCGGAAGCGGTCTGTTCCAAACATACACTCTTCCACGTTTGAAAACAATGGTTCTATTGTCGGTATATCTTCCTTTAGACTATTTGGATTAATTCCCTTTCATGCCTTCGAAGAGTCCCCAGAATGTCTGTTCAACCAATACCATCAATGTAGTTGAACCTTTTGATGACAACTTCATCTTGATGAGTCTTGGAAGGTAAGTGTAGTTTCATTGAATACGCTCGTCCCTTCGATCGACCTGGCAATCCACCAGTACATCCAAACATTATGATTTCGAGTCGAGTATTCTCGGATCTTACATCCGTCGACGGATAGCCCCCTCTTCAGCGCTAACAAATGTACCGTCTTCAACGTACATGGAAAGGTCAGATATCGATGGCTCATCCCGTAAAACATTGTCAGGTTCCTCACATACGGACTATCTGCTCGACTGCAGATTGAACTGGAAGCGTCCCTCATGCTTTTCAGGCCCCCTGCTGCTCACCCCGCCTGGTGGGAGAGGATCTTGACGCGGATGAGGAGGGTGACGGATATGTCGCGGCGAGTGGTTGGCAACCTCCGTGCACTCTACATCGCACCCAACCTTGTACCGCACCCGATGGTTGCCCGCGCGACCGCCGAAACCATTGGCTCTGAGCATCTCTGCATCGAGACCGTCGACCCGTCTTAAGTACTTTTGGACAGAAGCAAGGTGGAGCGAACTGGAGTTGGACTTGGACTAACAGTGGAAGCGATCGAGCTACCCATGTCCTGGATACCAAGTCCGAGTCTCCGAGACAGACCCACGGCGGAAGTGGGTTCACCGGAAAGGCTCCAAGTTTGATCCGATGGATTTGATGCCCATGGTACCATCGGCGCCGTGGCGTTGGGCGTTCGAGGGTGTACTGCCGCCGCGGCCCCCACAGGTGGGAAGACAAACAAGCTGGTCAGACGCATGGCGATACCCCCGTAATGGGCAGTGGTTTCTGGACCGAGGAATGGCATCCCAAGGGGGGTTCCTGAGAATCTGGGACCACTTGTCGGGGAAACTCACCCATGGCGGCGTTGGGATCTCTGGAACTGGCGACGGCGAATACGGTTTCATGTCACGGAATCATGTCCTGACTTGGGTTTTCCAATTGCCAGTACACTATCCGCCAGGATGCTGTATTGACGATAGCACACCTCGACGAACCTTTCGAAGAAGCCGCGCAACATGTCGTCGATGACCTGTTCGAGGACGGTGGCATGAGGAGCATCATTGCCGTGGACAGACAAGGGAATGGTAAACGATCTTGTGTCTCTGCCCTGCCTACTTGAAACTGATTACTTCAGTTACCCTGCCGCTCAACTGACATGGCATGTACCGCTGTGTTATCCGGACGGTCGGTGTGCCCCTCACTACCATTTTTTTTTCAATGATGAATTATCCCAGCTCCGAGAAAGGGAGTTGGCAATTTTTTTTCGTGTCGATCTGCGATTTCCACAATGGAGATGGAGAAGAGCACCCCGGTGTAGATTGATTAGAATCCATCATTCGAAACACGGGACAATCGAGTAACAATCTTGCATGGAATCGCGGCCGGTTTCAGGGTTAGATTATCCATGGACTCGGACTACGTTTGCCGTTCTGCTATCGCTGGGGCCCCCAGTAATCAGTCAATTCAAAGAACACATAGAACATATTACGAGGTTTTTGTACGGTCTGAAGGACAACGCGTGCAAGGTCGGGGAATAGAAGTGTCCACCCATGCCAATCCCTCGACTTGTGACGGATCAATCCTCCGTTTTTTCCGTACAGTTAGTAGGCGGAACTGAACCTGCATGTTAGTTTCCACCGATGAGAGCACAGCGTCCTGAGCGGACTGAAGCCGCACATCGACTCATACATCGTGCAAGTGTCCTAGTCCATAACGATTCAATTTATCCTGAGCCGGGATGACCACGTTCCAGTTGTCATCCCGAGCGAACAAAGCCCAACCGCATTTTAGTCGCATGTCAGGAATATGCACTTGTGCGTCGGAAATTGGAATGGCGGATCGCGTTCCAGCATCAAACGACAGCGGCGGAAATTTCGTTAATTACATGGTGATCGCTGGTCACCATATCACCGACAGTCAAATGGGTAACGCACGTGAGATACGAGCAGTGGGGTATGATATGATATGACCATCGGATCCGGGCGTTGCATCGTACTAGAAACCGGCTAGCACGACGACAGACACGTTTAAAACGGTCGCGGTACGTTAACGTACCCATCCTTCCCCGTTCCACTATCCCCCCAACATCCCCACCCACTCCAGACGACCCAGACGACCAAGAGGTGTAACCCAGTCGCATAACTCACAAACGCAAGTCTCGCACGACGATGTCCGAGAACCGCTCGCGTGAGCATGAGGAGGAGACGCTCCGGAAGTGGCAGGGCCGTGTATGCTTGTGTCGCTTCCTGTAAAACGTGTCAAGCAGGTGTATATACTTTTGCACATGGAAACCACGTACCCTCCCTCGGAATGCTTCGAATGGATTCATCGTCTCCTCGTATCTCTGCCTCCACTTCCCCAGCTCCACCTCGTCTTCATCACCACCGTCCCCTGTGCCACCTACCCTTGCCTTGCCCGTTCTGTGCGACCGGGACGTCCCAGGCAAAGGGTCCAACTGTGACACAGACGACGTCTCACGATAACTCTGCATATACCGCACCTTTTCATACAACTTGAGGTTATCCGACTGCAATGTCTTGATCTCGGAACGCAATTCAGAAATCGTATGGAACTGGCGTCGAAGTTCCTGTGTGTTGCATGCCCCGTGAACATTCAAGGATCGGCGAATAAGAGACTACACTCACCTCTTCCAATTCGGCGTTCCGTGCTCTGAACCGGTCCCGCTGGCTCGTCACGATGGGTAATATCGATGTATCCGCAGAAGAGGTGAACGGAATCGGCGTGCTTCGCGTCGTACTGCCAGACGACTCGCCTTTCTTGTCCTTGGCAGTTTCCAATCCAAGGTCTAGACCGAGCCCAGCCAACGCATCGTCGACGCTCGTCGTTCCATTGGTATCTGCGGGCTTTGCAGAACGATTATCGAGTGCGAGAAGGTCCGTCTCGAGTTTCTCATTGAGGGATTTTTGCTTGGAAAGTTCTGTCCGGGCCGTGTCAAGCTCGGACTGCGCAGACTTGAAGGACTCTTCAAGAGACGTGCGCAGGATCTGATAAGTACATGAGCGCGTGTGCTGTGGTAATTACCAAGGGAAAAGAGGGTAACCCTACCCTGAAACGTGTGAGCTCTTCGAGGATACGCTTGTTCTTGCTCGCGAGCAATACTTCGAGGCTCTTTCCATGCTGTGCATTTGCCTTGTCAGCGTTTGGATCAGGGAGATGTACACCTTCCGACTCGTGGGAGGACCAGTCGTCACCATCTGCGTCGGAAGTGTCGTCGTCGAGACCGCCAAATTCAACGTACTATTTGTAGGTATGAGCAATCAGGTTGAGATTCCTTGTTAAGTGTGCACTAACTCACCTTCATGATCTCGAGCTCCCGCTTGATTTCATCGTAATCGGCATATGTCCCGACCCTCTGCTTAAGCATGCCCACTTCCGCCCGCAGCTCTGCTTTTTCCCTATCTTCTCGCTTCGCACCCTCTTGGTTATGTCTTGCGAGTTGGGTTTGTGCAACGGACAATTGTGACTGGGTGGAGAGAAGTTGGGTTGTTAGATCTGCGTGAGTTGAGTCGAGAGTCGAAAGACGCGATTGCAGGCTCGTTATCCTGGATAACTGGTCAACTTTGATCTATGCAGCCAAGAGACAACAAACACACAACTCTGTGTTCTCGCTTTCCGCTCTTAGTGCTTCGATCTCGGCACGCAACTCCTCCTGTTACGTTGTGTACAAAGCCCTATAGTAAGGATACAGACATTAGGAGGAAGGAGAGGGGACGTACGTTCCTCCCTTCGACAGCCGCGACTCTGCTATTCGCCCTCTCGAGATCAGCGAGGACCATGTCTGCCTCAGCCAGCCGTGAAACGAGGTCTTGATCAGCGCGCGAGCTGGCATCCAAAAGACGCGCTTGGTTAGTCTCGTTCGACAGTCGAAGTTCACGAAGTTGCGACTTGTAGAGCGTGACTTGACGTGTCAAGTCCTGTTCGCTGTGACGCGCGATGAATGAAGGCAATGGCAATGAGCCCAAACTCGAAGGGACCGCCGGCGAGCCGCTCACCGATCCTCATAGTTCCGCATACGTTCATCATACGTCGCTTTCAGTTCATTCTCCTTCTGCGTGACCTTGTCGGCGATCAGCTCTTCCATCTATCTCGGCTCGATCAGCACTCCAGTGTCCTCCGCACGCGACGTGCACACCCACCTTGCCCTCCAAGGTCTCCACCCTCCTCTTCGCACTCTCCAACGTGCCATTCTCCCTTTTCAGTTCAGCGTTCTCCCCCTTGAGTCGTGCGACCTCGGCCTTGAGCGCGTTGGCTTCGGCAGTCAACGATGCGTTCGTTTCAGACGTGATCGTCTGTTCCACGACTGCTTCGAGGAGTGGGTAGGGATCTGGGGCTTCTGCGAGGACTTTGTAGACGTTTAGAAAGGCTGACTCAGCGACTTTGGAACGTTTTGTGAGGTTGTCGATTTCTTGTTGGTACGCTGTATGGAATGGTATGGGTAGTTCGGTGACGTGAGTGCGCTTATACCGTGCGGGTCCAACGACGAGGAAGAGAGACGTACATTTGAGCAGTCCTTTGAACGAATTGAGCTTTTCGTCCTCTGGGATCTTCTTGAACTCTGTACACGGAGGTGTATCAATAAGTCCTGTGTTAAGGTCTAGGCACTGAAACGAAGCGAAGCGTACCTTTAGTGCGCTCAGCCAGCCCCTTGCGACTGAGCACGTTCTCTTTCTGGTTCTCGACGATCTCGATGCCTTGTGCATCGAGGGCCTTTTGGAGCTCGTGGAGGTTGATGGCTGGTCCAGTTGAAGTGTCCCAGTAGACATGCCGGCGCGTAGGTGAAAGGAAGGCGCGTAGCGAAGAGGTTTTGGGATGAGAAGTTCATAGACAGAGAACGAACGAATGCGACGGTGCATGAGCGAGTCATTGCAGCTTATATGAACGGATACAAGCCCACCTTTCCATGTCGCAAGTGCTCCGGAGAAGTTGTGTTGTTCTGTCGAGCCCATCGTGACGTCGCCGCAGGCTCAGGTGACAGAGTGTAGTAAGTACTTTGGTGAGTGTACAGCCAGAGCTGTGTTATGTACCCGAGCGTCGCCAACGTGCCATTTCACTGGTTGTTACAGTACACCACGACACATATACCACTAGTAATGACCGTCAGGTACTAGCAAGCCCAACAACTTGTTCCATATGCCTCACTACGTCCAACAGCTCCGCACTCTCGTAGCTGTATGGTCTCGACGGGATATGGCGCGCGATTGGATCCGTCGCTTTCAACCCCGCGAAGACAGCCTCCTTCAAAATGATCTTCCATGTTGTTTGTCCCTCCACCACACGGCACTCGACCGTCAGCGCATCATAGTCGTTTGTACTCCCTGGTGTCCACCGCGCAAGCTTCTCAATTCGTGCGCTGTCGACCAAATCATGATCGAACTTGCAATCTGGTCGTCGACACACGTTCAGCTCGTGGTGAGCTTGGCAGAGACTTTGGACCTTTGCATATTGTGTCTAGCAGAATGAAAAATCAGTCCTGGTTGTCTTTTCCCCGTTGACGCAACCTCACGAGAGCATCCCCCGCTGTTCTCAGTCCTGCCTGTGCTTCTTTCAGTAGCAGTGCCTTGGGGAGATTATAGACTCTGGCATGTCCGACATTTTTTGATGGCGGATACCCAGATCCCTCGGGTATTCTCGCGTTCCAACCGCTATACCATCCTTCGTGACCCCCATACCTCTCAAAACCGTACCCATAGTCAAGACCAACCACATAGGATCTCCGTCCATCGCGGTTTCCCTTGGGAGGAGTTGAATGTATGTATACACTGTCCCGAAAGTAGACGAAGAGTGTACTCACCAACTTGTGCACTCGATTGACATTGAATATGGTATGACTGTACTTGCATCCGTAATTCATCCTCGCTTTTTCGCACTGGCTATAGAATTCCCCTCTCAGAGATCCTCTGAGGGGTTGTGTATTGATCACCGTATGGTCTCTGCAGGCCGTGCGGGCAGCGTATTCGTCGCTTATGGGCATTCTCGAGTATCGGGATTCCAATGGCTACCACGAGGATGAAGCGATAGACGGATATCGATCACGCATCGTGGGTGTTTGAACTATCTACTTAGGTGTTTATAGCCCCCAATCACCGCATACCCGTACAAATATCTGACGAATTAAGATTAGAAGCCCACCAAGATAAGTTGTGCCCCATAGACGTGAACAAGCGCAGATCCGTCACCTACAAACCTATCCTCGTCCGAAGGGATCGCAGCGACAGACGTGCCTCCATAGACTTCCAGAGAGGTTACTACAAGACCCCGACGGGTGAATGTCGTAATCCACGTGTGCATGGCGGAGGTTTTGTGGTCCGTGCGGTCAATTTCTTAATTTCAGACGAGGTCTTTGCACCATCCTCCGTGAGTAAAATGGTTTTGGTGGACGCAGGAGGACTGAACCATGCAATCTTTTGAACGAATGGACCCACATATACTAATGTTATGATGTTGACACCAACCCATATGCCCCCATTCAAAGGGACATTTTGTCCAGGTCAATTGCTTGCCTGACTGACATCCAACGTCGTTGTCTTGCCAGGAACGGGGAGATCTAGCAATAGGTATGCGACACACTCAGATATACGTGCGTGGCGGTTACATCATGCTCACCTTGCGGATGCTGTACCTGTTGGTGACTATTGAGAATGTTTATCAAGTTGTCAGACGATCATTGATCGATGATCGGTGATGTACCTTGTAGTGGTTCGTCAATCTTATCCTGTTCCTTATTTCCTTGTACCTTCGCTCGAGTCGTTTGAAACGAGTTTTAATACTCTTATACTGCTCAGATTTAAATTCGGCTTCTCTCGTGGGCTTACCACGTTCTCCACTCAACACACATTAATTTTCTTGGCCTTCCGTCATCGCCCCTATGGCGTTCATCTTTGCTTCGAACGCTCCCGAGACACGACTGGCTCACAGTATGCTGCGCGAGTGATCCTGACGAATTGCGATGTGCGGAACCCAAGGAGAGGACTTCCCGCGTTACCTTGTTTCGCAAGAATAAGCACGCCGGGGGCGAGGCAGTAACGCTACGACTGTGTGCTCGCATCGGAGCTGGGGGGGTTGGATCGGAGAAGGCATGGGTTTGAGGGACTGTACGGCAGGGAGCAAGGGAGGGTCTCCCCGTCGAGTGTGACCGTCATCATTGACCTTGAGAGCAACTCTGTGCCAGCTGCCTCTTCCAGTTTTACACCTTGATCAATCAGGTAGGGGGGACATTTCTCCACCTTCCACTGATACCTATCGATAACATGGACTTTGACTAACCAACGATTTTATAAACCAGCTTCCGGGTAAATCGAACGGTACAACACTCCTCAATAAAGATGGTTTGACGAAGGACATCAATAAATATCACTGACCGAGGAAAGTACATATACACATCACAAGCGCTATACTGCAATATAGACCTACTCGTCCGCAACTTGAACGACACTCTTTCCAATAAACGCACCCTTGAGGAAACTCTCAAATGCAACTTCAGCATTATCCAATCCCCTCGTGACATCCTCCCTGTATATCAACTCCTTCGATGCGAGCAGAGCAGGTACTTCTCGTTCGAAAGCCTCCAAGTACTTTGGAAATAGGGTGGTGACGACGAACCCATTGATCGAAATTTCTTTTGGGATCACGTTGATCAAGTTCTGTCACATTCGGGATCCTTGAGTCACATTCAAATTATAACGTGAATGAGTGTACTGACCGGAAGTGGTTTGCCCGAGCCGCCATAGTCAGCGATCATCCCACACTCCTATAAGACATGAGTACGCGTGGATCAAGAATACGCTGACCGACTGACGATGAATCGGGCATGGTTCGCCGCTGCGTTGAGTGCGGCTTCAAGTGATTCACCACCCACGTTATCCCAGTAGCTACACCTCTGCTCAGCACACATTGTATCGCATTCGGGC
>JBBPND010000133.1:0-23674 GCA_038090655.1 Gastroboletus turbinatus
GAACATCTCTGGGGTTGTCTCAAGAGGAGGCTTGCAGAGCATGAAAACCCCCCAAATGGAATCCATGATTTGTGGGAAAGGATTCAAGTGGAGTGGGATAGGATACCAGTTGAGGAGTGTCAGAAATTGATTGAAAGCATGCCTAGGAGGGTTCAGGCAGTGCTTAGAGCAAAAGGAGGCTATACCAAGTACTGATAATATCCAAATACCCATTTCAATTCAAAAGTGAAAAAACCCTTTCCATGGTATTTGCTGTTTCAAATTGACCATATCTCCACAGCCTGTGGACCAAATCACATGACATAGGGGAGAGTATGTACTATTTATGACTCCACTAAAGCTAAGCGCAATTCCCACAGTGTTTGGTGGTGTGTGAAGGTTAGTATGGAAAGGATTTTTGGAGTCACTGTAACTCACTGTGATGACCATCACATTGGCACATGCAAGGTTTAGACTGATGGCCCCGACCATGGAGAGAATGAGGCCTCTGGCACCAGCTTCACAAGTGGAGGACCTGAACTCATTCAAAATGGTTTTGTGCTTGTTATGAGGGGTCTTGCCATGAAGTTCAACTGTCTTGATTAGGCAGTGGCATGGGTGTACCCTGGGGTATCCCCACCACTACCCACACCCATACCCGTCACGGGTTGACACCCTCACTCATGGGTGTGGGTCTGCACTGTGGGTAGAGGATAACATACCCAGGGGTATACCCTCCATGGGTATACCCACGGGTGTTGTCTAATTATCAAGCACACAGACAGAAAATGTATGATATGTAGACTAATCGATCTTGATGACATCCCACTTGTCATCAAGTTCCTCCTCAGGACCAGCAACATCAGGTAATTTCACTACGTGTTCGACATCTTCTGACTTGACAAGATTCATAATGCTCCAGTAGCCGAGGCAGAGGAGAATGCGTGTCGACTGAGCTGAAAGCCGAGAGCGAAAATGGGTGAGAAGTAGGCAACCGTGGCTAAAGAGGCATTCGACATTGATGGAGGTGGCTAGAAATATAACATTAGCACTGGTGGCACAGATCTTTGTTTACATACCTGGAATTGTTAGATAGTCAAGCGCCATGTGAAATAGAGTCGGATACATTGTGCGGTGCTCATGCCACCAAAGGATTGCATCAGAGACGTGTTCAACATCTGTAGATAAGTAACGGTCAAGCTCAGATCGTAAGTCGGCAGCTTTCAGGGGTGCGAGAGCTGCAAGTGTGTCAAAGAAATTGTTGTTCTAGATGAAGTGAGCATGGTGGTCATTTTCTACGGAGCTACATACAAACCTTTGCTGCAGTGATGGTCTCCACGACCCCCACACCTTCTGAAGGGCCCTTTCCAGCACCACTGTAAGTACGTTCATATTCCTCACAAACCAGTGACTGCACGTTGTCGATCCAGTCTTGTTAGCATTCTTGAAATATTGGAGCTTGTGGTGGGGGTGAAGTACTGTTTCCGAGTCTGTGTACAAATGTCATTTACTAGTAGCGTGTGATGTAACATACCCATTGCAATACGATACACATCAGATTGGTCCGTCAGCTGGTAATACCTATTCAGCATTTTCTTGGTGATGCTGACAGCGATGCGGATAGTGGGAGTGTATTTCTTGTCTCGAGAATAGGTCGTTAGAAGCTCATCAATGCTGTCCATGGCCGGAATGACCATGGCAAGGTTAGGAGTGTCCCGGGAGAAAAACAGAGTCATGTCCTTGAGGATCTGTGTTAAGCAGTGTTGGTAAGCAGTGATTTGTTTATGTTTTGGTTAGCATGCGTTCACTTCGAGGTGATCGCACTTACCTTAAGGACGCTGCAGAGCTGCCAGACCAATTCCCACTCTTCGTCCACCAGTTCAAACTTCCTCAGCTTCAGGTCCTTTGGTTGAGTTATCGCATCCACACCCTTTCTATGGTCCAATGTGTACTTCAGAAGATCGAAGGTCGAGTTCCACCGGGTCTATACATTGCGTGGCATGAAAGTGACAGCCTGCTCCCACTCCTTCAAGATCTCCTTCCAAGCCAGAAGGATTACGGTCGAAGAATTGATGATTTTGTAGGAGAGTTTGTGAAGCTACCCGGATTATTTAGCACGGAGGTAAGTGGACTGCTGATGAAATACCTTGGCGAGCACTAACTTGAGAGGCAGAATGGTTGCCCACCACTCCTCTCGTTCATTCTCAGTCAGCATCTGGACTTCATTGATCCAACCTTTGTTATTATCTACCTCCACCAGCTCAGCAGCTTCGTCTTCGTCAAGAACAGCATCCTCGTCTCCTTGCTCCCCGCCTTCGACAAACTTGTCCATCTCAGGTCTCCCATCCAGCGCAGCATTAGCATCTTTTTTACTCATATCAAACTGACGGATCAGTGATTTTGCCACCAGGTTTATGACGTGCAGAAAGCACCGGGTGTGACTCGCTGCCCCACGAAATTGCAGCACTTGGGTTTCAAGCTTGTCAATCATCACGCTATTATTTGCAGCGTTATCACATGTGATGCCCAATATCTATATGTATCAGAGTCTTGTAAGTGTTGATATTGTTGTTCATACCTTGTCCTCAATATTGAATCCTTCTAGCACACATTCGAATGCACGTGCAAGCTCCACTCCTGTGTGGGACTGGCATTTGGAATTTAGTACCATACATTTCGACTGGTAAGTACTCCCATACCTTTGGCACCTCAACAGCACCAAGTGGAAATGACAATGGCACCCCCTTGTGTTCCAGATGGACCGCGATTGCCACAAATGCGTGGTGGTTGGGCAATGTCCATCCGTCAGTCGTGAAGTTGATTATTCCATCGTACTCCTGGTAAGTTACCTTAGATTTAAAATAAATATAGGCTTTCGAGCACTCACCCTCAACATCTTAGCAATCCACTGGTGTGTCCACATGAACACAAGCTTTACATCACATGAAACTGTCTCAGGGGAAGGTATGTAGTACTCAGGCCATCCTGTCTTCATTAGAGACTGAAAATCCACGATCGGCGACCGTCTTAAATGGCCTCAGGCTCTCTAAGACCCATTTGACAATCTCTGCTCTGCAAGAGATGTCAACCAATGCAATCCACCAAGCAATGGACACACCTCGTTTCGGCACAAGTATGCTGTCGATGGCTATAACTAATTTTACCCTTCCCCTTTCACTCAAACAACGTGATGATGGACCCAGTTCGCAACACGCTGCCAACTATTTTGGTACATACTTCATCCACATTTTTCATGCTATCAGCTGCACTGAGTACGTCGGATCCCCAGCAACCTTTCACATGCCTCCACATGTTTCCGGTCGACCGTGCATCTGTAGTGTCCAAGTACCTGTGAACCTTGACCTTGCAACCACGTGCACTACATGCAAACTCGTGGATCCGGCGCCCATCAACCTCTTGGATGTTAGGAATGGGGTCAAAAAAGGCATACACGGGTGAAGTCCAGTCTTTTTGTACACATGCTAAAGTCTAATATTAATATATTTGTTTCGAATGAAACTGAACCAGAGACGAACCAAGCTCAGCTTCAGGACTCTCAATGTCCGGACCTGGGATCTCTTCTACATCATCTCGGCTGCTGTGCTCCATCATCAGGGTCACTGCACTACGTTCAGCTTCCTTTTCACTTGATTTACCATCTCTTGGGGCTGCCCTTGCCCGTTTCGGCTCTGGGGCTGCAGCTGTGGTATCACTCTTGTTAGATCGCTGTTTCCTCTTACTTGCCATCTCCTGTTCCTCTGCAGTGACCTTGGCCTTCTCGGTCATTTTCGAAACCCTCTTGGGCATCATTATGGGAAGACAAGTGGAGAAGTTGTTGGGGAGGTTGTGTGTGCACTTGGGAGGTTTTTTTGCATTGCCATTCTTCTTCAAAAGGCCTTATTGATTGTCGGAGAATGGGTTCTATATAGCTTTCAAATGTTGTACCTTACTACTTATAACTTTGCAATTGCCAATTCACTGCCACCGAAACCCACATCATGGGTGCGGGTGCAGGTATGGGTATGCAGCACACTGACCTGCACCCACACCCTGCATGGGTATGGGTGTCACACCCACTTGGGTAACCCATACCCATGCCACTGCCTAGTCTTGATGTCATACAGAGCCAAGATCTAGATAAGTGTGAGAAAGGGAGGGATAAGTGGTAGATGGATATAAGTTACATCACGAATTGCCATGTTAGAAGAAGCGAAGGCAGAGAATATAACAATACGATCACATTCAGGATGCTGGACTTGATTGACTTGGTGAGAGTGATCTAGCTTGAGTGTTTGGCCATCCTCAGGAACCTTGAGAGGTGGGGCATTGTCTTGCCTGAGATGGTGGTTGACTATCCTGGCCAGTATGTCGAGTTTGATGGATGCCATTTTTTCCCATTTGGCCAGGAATTCAGGCTTTTTCCAGCTGTCAGTGGTAGCACAAGGATTTATATGAGGATGGAGGAGTCCATGGCAGAATTCTATGTAGAAGTTCTGATGATGTATGTCAGCAGGATAGAATAGGTGAGATGGCATTCAGGGTGTGAGAAGCAATGTTCCAACCCCAGAAGGTGGTTCCAAACCAGAAGCACTAGAATGGAAGGCTACAAAAGTGGAAGTGGAAATGGAAGGTGGAGGTGATAAGTGGAAAGAGGTTGAAGCTCACCTTTCCTGCACTGACAAGTGTGGTAGTGGGCATATCTTACACAATTTGATCTGCAAGTGCGGTCAAAGCCTGTTTCTCCCATTGATGTAGCTCTATGAGCATCACATGCTCACAGAAAGGTTACATATTGAAAATCTTGTCTCCACAGTAGTCTATGGAATTGAGGGTGCAATGAATGACATGCTCAGAAAACCTTTCTTGAATCCAGGGAATGTAGTTTTGCAGCTTCAGGTAAAACCTGTTTCCTTAAATCATGAGGGTCTTCACCAGAAAGTACTGCCCATAGGTGATCACTGGCCTTGTGAGACTCTTGCTCAGCTCTGCAATCTCTTGCCTGCACATGGTTCAAATCCTTGATCATCTTATCATATCTTGATTTGTCAAAGAAGGCTTGTATGCCCACGACATGTCCCATGATCCATAGATCCTGCCAGTGCATGGAAGTTAGCAGCATTCATCAACTTGGAAAGAAGGGAAAAAGCCAACATGCAATTTGGTCATGACAGGTGTGGCAGTCATGGTAATGATGATGGCTGATTGTGAATGAAGGATGTAAGCTGTGGCGTGCAACTTGTTGAACTTGCATGTGACATGGGCTTCACCCATGATCATGGTGAGATATTTGTGGCTATAGAGGGTGGTTGAGACATGCATGGCATATGCAGGAGCTTTCTTCAGTTCATCCTCAACATTCAATGATATCCATGAATATTGCAGATGCATTAGTTTGAAGGGCCTGCAAAAAGATGCTGTGGTTAAGACCATGTTTGATAATTGAACACTAATCACTTACACTCTCTGTGGCCAATATTAAGCAGTGGCCAGGGTCATGCTGACTCTTGGTGAAAATGTCTTTCCACCAGCTTCTTCTACCTCCCAGCTTGCCAGTGTAAGGAAATAAATTGAATGAGCCCCACTTGAGAAACCATTTGATCTCCCATGTCCACTGGTTATGGTTCACTGGACAAACAATGATGAATGGCTGGCTGGGAATGTTTCCCTCCTGACCCTGCCATTTCTTGTTGCCTGTAATAATGTAAATTACACTGCATGAGTCTGCATTCATTCAAGAATGGGCATTGGATAGCAGGTACTTACTGAAAGCGCCCAGAAATTTACCATTCTTTCCAAAGTAACAACAGTAGAATGTCAAGCATGCAATAAATCCTATCACCTGGAAAGTCTTTCCGATACTGACTCCATCCATGACAAGTACTGGTTCACCCTCAAACACCCGCTTTAGCATTCAATAAATGCCAACAAGCTGATGTCAGTGTGGATACAACACCTCCTGAGTACTGGCCTCTGAGAAGAGCCACTTCTCACCTTCTTTACTCCAAGGGTCTATTGTCCCATCTGGATTTGTGTAGTTCTGAAAAAAAAAGGAGTGCCTTGGTATCCTTTAATCTGAGATTGGTCCACAGTTGGTCCTTTGATAGTCTTGACAGAGCTTCTGTACCTGTCTTCTAGAGAAAGTCAATCTTTCTAGGAGTTCCACTTGGGTTCCAGCATCCTTGGAATTAACATTCTCCAGAGCCACATGGAGGAGCTGCTCAATCTCACATATGTCTTGCTTGGAAGCCAGTTTTTGCAGGGCATCACAAAGTACCTTGGGTAGCACTGTGCTGTGTATGGTTAACATGTCATGGCAACTGATTATACAGTACACATCACTCACTGTCCATGTCATCTTTTTGCTCTCATTATTCTGGGCTGTGGCGAGCATTGCCTCCAAGGTTCTCTGCTGGTCCTGAAGCTCATCCACCATGACCTGGTCCTGGTACTGGGTGAGGAGGGTGAGAAAGCGGCAGAGAGGGGCAAGATAAGACTTGAGTATCTTTACTGATGGGCTCACACCATCTTGTGTGATAGCTTGAGAGACAATGTGAATGAGAATTCTGGTGGTAACTTTGTAACAAGAATACATGACTCACCCTTCCACTTCTCCTCCAATGCCGCCTTGTTGTTCTCCAGCCATTTGGTTTCCCAGGATAGCTCCTTGCAGTACTGATGCCATGTTTGAACAATCACCATGTCAACAAAGTTCTTGATGGTTGGAACAAAGAAGTTGGTGTCATCATCTTGATAGGCTGATTCCCCGAAAAGAGCATGGGCAAGGGGCATTGTGACCAGATGTGACCTGTGCATCCTCAAGACTAAGTAACTATGAGCCAATCCATCCTTAGCCACATTCATCTGTCCACTAGAAGAAAAGGTCGCTTGCCTTCCGTGTTTTTGCCCGTGCCAGTGCATCATATGGTGAGCATTTGTACTCGGTAAATACTTCATCTACCCAATGGTTCATGTTCCACTTTTTGCTCCAGTTTGCCTGAACCCACTTATTCCATGCAGTCCACCCTGCACAGTCATTGTCTGTGAATCCCCGTGCCAAGTACTCCACTCGCTCTGCCATGTCCTGTACTAACCAAAGATTTGTTCCGTATGCTTGCACGGTCTGAGCAACCCATGTCGTCCAGCTTTGAATGTGTGGTGCCAGTGCATCCAGAGCTGATCCAGTTTCCGTGTGCCAAGGTATACCCAATACATTTGTCAGGCCCTGCCATGTTGTGCTCATCCATGGCAGGCCTTTCGAATTTCCCAATACTAGCAGTGCAGCGCCGATTGACAGTGAGGGCATTTGTAGTTGAATTGAGGAGAGGGTTAAATTTTGTGGTCACTGACAGCTGGCTTCCTCGTCTCAGCTCGGTATATATAAAGTTTACCTGGATAATAAGGTTTCATTGCAAATCAGTGACTAGCTAGGCTCCCTACTATCCAAATCTGTTGTGTCCACACAGTCTGGAAGAGCTGGGTCATAGCATGATGCTACTTAGAGTTTGTGCTAGGAATACATTGAGGCTGACCAAACTGCACAGACCAATCACATTGAGTAGATCATGTCATCATTGTAATACAGTTGAATTGCAGCATAGTTGGGCTGGTCCAGACTCAGGTGCAGTTTTCAGGGTCACTTTGTTGGCATGGCATGGACAAGCAAGTTATGTGAGATTGTTCCTGCTGTTCCAATTGTTCCACACTTGGAAAACTGCAAATTCCTTAGAGAAACCTAATGTAACCTAACCGTTGCCTGCAGTCCAGAGCTATGTATCCATGTAAACTTATGTCAGAGGCATATACTCTGTAGAGTGTGGTGTAAATGTGGTGTGAAAGGACCAAGAAAAGCATGTGGCCTACAACAATAATATCCAATGTTAAAGCTTAAATTCTTCAGTCCTTTTCTGAATCTTTTCAAGTTCCAATAACCTTCCGAGTCCTTTCCACCTCTTCTGGAGTCCCTTCAGGCACTTCCACATTCTGGAGGTTCAAGTAAGTGGAACACAAAAGGGTCAGAACCAGAATCACTTGGAAGTTGGAATTTATGGTTGGTTAATGGACTGGTGCACCTGTTGGTGTCTAGGACATGTTAATAGTGTAGAGGTAGCATTACTGGGACCCCAAATGACTATTTTACCTGTGGACATCCAGGACACCTGTGTCAAAGTGTAGAGTCAGAATGCTATATACTGCTTATTTTTCTCTGAATGGGGAATCCTGAAGGAGTTCCTTTCTAATCATTTCTTGCTTAAACCTCCATTCTACTTACATAACATTAACATTACATGCAACATGGACCCAAGGATGTCTCTGCCCATGATATGATATATCTATATTCATCTTATTACTCAAGTCCTTTTGTTCTCCCCTTAAGCAGAGGCTAATCTCCATGAAAATCCAACCTTTCTATGGCTTTTGTCAGCTTACAAGCTCTGAAAGTACCAGCTAATTCTAAACTGAAAGAACAACCAAACCCACCTTGTACCCTCCCTCAGTATACTATGAGTTCGCCCCAAACTTGCTTCCAGTTTCATCCTACATTTCTTGGAATTTTCTCTATATTCCAAGATGTCATTTGTAACAATGTACAATAACATCCACAGTGACTACATCCTCACTGGAGTCTAGACCCAATAGCTTCCAAATGTGAAAGATCAAGGCTGTAATAAAACCTTGCTGTGCAAAGGTTTACCATTTCATGACAGGGGCAAACCAAAGAGCTGTCTTAAATCCATTCCCACTGGTACCACTGAAACCAAGGACATTTGTTGCTTTTTTTGAATAAATTCCTGACAATATCTGACACAAATTCCAGACCATTCCAGTTCCAGCACTTCCAACGCTTTCTCACTAGAACCAATGTTCCAAGTTCCACATCTGGGAGGTCTCATTCCAGAAACCAGTTCTGGATGTTTCCCACACTCTCCCAGAAGTTGGAAGCCCCACATTTGTCAAACTTACTTAGGCTTTACAGCATCCATAACCATACTTTCATTATCTCCTTTCAGCTCTGTTGCCACAATATTACAGGTAACATAATATAAGTATACCATCACCCATAGTATATATATGTATCTTCATTTCCTTACAGATACCTCAATCATTCTTGTCCATCTTTAGCAGTGGCCGAGGTGAGTTTTCTTAGATTCACTACACATTTCACTTGTAACTTATGTACTGTAGCTCTCGGCAATTCCTGCCCTCTTTATAGATTTTGTCAATTCCACTCACTGTTAAGCCTGATGGTAAGTTCTACTTACCTCACATGAATTCCATTTAGTTGATCCTCTCCACATAGTTGATCATGTTTGCCCTCCCTTTCATTTGAGGTAATGGCTATGATCACCAAGCTATGAGATGTTACAATACTTGGGATGCTCTGCATGATGAGCAAGTGGATGAATGAGATAGTATGCAGAACAAGGCCACTTCAAACCTGTATCCTTTTACTGCTATGTAGGAAATACTGCTTGGACAACAACAGTGACTATGATCACAATATCAATAATCCTTCCATCCATACCATTCCTATCAACCACTGCTCCTGTGACCACCACTGATTTATTGGATACCAGTGCCAGGTCCAGGCTTTCCCCTTTTGGACCTCTGGAAACATTCCCTGCTCCCTCCTCACATGGAATACACCATCTCTGGATTGATATCATGTGATTTGTGTGTGGTTGGCCCTGTAGGATTGAGACTGCCCATCCATTTCCAATCAGCCAGGACATTACTACAATAGTCCACTGCCTTCCAAAGCTGGAAAAAATAAAGGTACATTTTTCTGGAGAGTACTATAGAGATGGTTGGGACAATGTGGTAAGAGAGATGAATGATGTGGAGAAACACCACATGCAGATGATCAAGCATGTCTGTCATGAGAGGCAAATTCAGCTTCTGGTGACAGGCAAAGATGACATTGAGATTCAATAGCATGTTCATTAGTTAAATGTGAACCTTTCTCTCTTCCTTGAGTAGTTGTCAGATCAGTCATCCAAATTAGGTGATGTATGCTATATGGTATACAATTTTATCCCTGATCTAGTGGGATTCAGCTGAGCAGTGGACAAACCAATCCTTGGATAAATATGAAACATGAAGTAATAGTTTAAAGGTTCCTTTTCAGTCACATGATGTTCTGTACTCCCAGAACTCCATTGAATTCCATACCCTCACCTCCTTCAAATTGTGGGCATCATTTTCATCACCATCTTCATTTCCAGCAGGATTGTCATCTCACCCATTGTTAGGGTCATGGTCATTGTCCACCACCTGCAAGGTCTCCACCTTCTTTGCCATTGACTCAGGAACAATCTGATTGAATGCCACCATGCTCCCTCGCTAAGTGATGTGAGCAACTGTACAATGACTAGTAGATTTGTGTAATTACCAAGAATAAAAACTGAGCCCATTGGCTCAATATCATATCCAAGAATTTGCATATTTGAGATCATCATCTTTCTGAATTTGAATATGCAGATCACAAATTGATTGGAATTGACCCTTACAGAATGCAAAGAAGTTTTTCAAACCAACTCACACCTAGAAAAACAAAGAAATTATCATATACAAATATACACACTTTGGATAGATGGTAAATGAAAGTCTTCTAGGACCTTGTCAAACTTCCCTCAGTTGGCCTTTTGAGTGGAACCACACACCATGGCTAAGAGCCATATGCACTATCAGTCCAAAGCCACTCATTCTGGTTGAAATTTTGATGAGGAAAGTGTGCAACCTGGGATTTTTGAAAGGCTGCAGAATCATGGAGACTTTCAGGAACTCCAATAACATAGTCAACAATCTGCAAATTGTGTGGAAAAATCACAACCTTTGAATCACTAATAAACAATAGAGTATAATAAAATATAATGAATTACTTACCTGATTAGAAAGTGAATAGTTTGATTTCCTATCAAAAAATCCTTCACCACTAGGATATCCGAGTCATCACTTGAGCTGCCAGTGGATTCAGTGGTAGTAGAAAGTAGAAGAAGCAGCTGGGAATTCAGCATTGATTGCATCAAGTAGCATTTGGACATAAATCTGAGCACCTAGTTCTTCCTGGGCTCAGGAAATGGCACTAGCAGTTTTTGGCATTCAGAGATGCAGGGCATTTTGATCAGGTTGTCAGGCTGTTGAGCTGGCCCTTTTATCATACCAGGTTGTGCCATAATTGGTTTTTCTCATGCTATTTACAGTGGCCTACTGCTATCTACAATTTGACCAGTATCATGTGGCACTGTTGTTTTCCAATGCTGCTGTAGTGTGATGAATTATGTGGAACCATCTGGGAATTGCTAAGTCCACACTGCCATGAAAAGCAGTGGAAATGTTCCACTGATTTGGATGTGCACATGAATGCACGTGCTACCAATGTTTAATCAGAGCTCAAATTACCATTGAATCAGAGCTTTAACTTGTCACTCATGCACACCAAACTTTAAGGCTCAGTTAAGTTATATTTGGCTCAGTTCAAAGCTTTTAGAACCCTTATTGCAGACTTGACATAATTGGTACAAACATATGTAAAATATGGAGCAAGACAATAAGGATAGATTGAACTTTAGAGTTGTGCACCATATGTGCTGTGTGTTCCTGCAGTATGTACTCAATAATGGATGCTGTAATTGAGATGGCCACTGGGAGACAGTGATATGCTGAGGTTTGGAGCTGTGAGATGCATGATGGAAATGCATGAGGGCACCATTATGTATACAGATTGCCATTATGATGGTAAGATGGCAAACATAAGCCATGACTTGGAGGAGCCTGAACACTATGATTAAAAGAATTAGAGGAATTAGAGTTGGCAGGTGGGAGAGAACAATGGCAGCAGGTAGGCAGAAAACATGTTGGTTAGTCCCATGATTAAGTGAGTTAGGAGAGTCAAAATTTGGAGCAGTTTGGGAAGGAATAGAATTGCTGTGATAGTGAGATAACAAAGCATGGTTTGGCAGCTCCTTTGCTGTGGTGGATTGAATGGGAGGTGGATTCACTTTTGCCTTGCCCTTTCTGTGTGTCTTGTTTTGTTGTTTGAAAGGAGGCTGCTCACTTAGTGGCTCTTCAGCTGAATTAGAGGTAATGTTCTCTCCATCTTTTCCCATCTTTGATCGAAGGAGATCGGCTGCATGCAAGTGTAACAAAGCATGATCAGAAATAAGCAGTACACTGCTCTGATTACAGATCAGTGTTGGAATGGTGGAGATTTCCACTGATAATTGTGCAGCAAATTGGTATTGAGGATATAGTTGTTAGTTGGTGTATGGTCAACAAGGACCTTGGTTTATGATATGGGTAGTCATTCTTGTCATTTGAACACTGTCTTTGTTGAACTGCAGTGGGAGGTTACACAATTGTACTAAACATTTACCACACTAATAATGTCCTAGTAGGAATAGGTTAGTTACAATATAGCGCATGGTTGAAACACAGCAGTATTTCAGAAGGGGAAATGACACTCATTTGTTCTGGTACAGGATACCAGATAAATGGCACATGCAATTGAGGCTGCAGCTCTGGAAGGAATTCCAGGAGGCTAAGAACAACATGCGAGGCAATGCCCTGGTCAAATGGAACTAAAATCTCTGTGGTCTTGCCAAACTGATACCCATTGTTGTGCTTAACAATAACATGTGTTTGGATGGTAGACTTATTGCCATGCTTTGCCATGATGGATATGGATATGGCTCTTTGGAACTGCTTACTCGCAAAGAAGTAGATTCCATCACATCCTGGAGGCATTGTGTAGCCTGAGTCTCCTGCCAATCAATGAGGAGCTCTGTTATGCTAGTTGCATAGTAACTAGTTGGAATGTACTTCAGAAGTAGTACAAGAGTTATTCAGGGGTCTTGCTATCCAGTCTATCCTTAGTGCACACACAAGGGACTTGAGGGACTCGTGGTGACAAGAAACAACGCTAAGATTGTGTAGAACTAGCTAAAGAACTATGGTACATGGCGGCAGGTATTTATACTAGACTAAGGCAAGCATAGACCAGTGGGTCCTAGGGTAACCCCTAGATTCTAGGGTAGTCTCAAGTCACAATGAGTCATTACTGGGTAAAGGGGGAAAAGATGTCATAGATGTCATCAAGCCAAGGAGGCGAAGATGATATGGGTGCTCATTGATGTATTGGAGAATAGCTGGTGCTGCCTTGACCCAATTGCTGGTTGTAGGGTCATGCCAGTATCCCCCATAATGACATATTTCATGCTTTCCTGCTCTGCAAATAGCTGGCATGCATCATGGTGTAAAGTAAATAAATCCCTAGGTAGTAAAACCTAGAAGAAAAATCAGTAATGAACGAAGGCACATTGTATTCATCCCAAGGGACTCAGAGTGGTTACTAAATGAAGGAAAAAGACTAGTAAAATAATCCTAGGTCAATCCGAGTTAATTTGGACGAACAGGATACAAAAAAAAATGAGGGGAAAGCAGGGAAATGTGTTGAGATGTTGGAAGGTTGCTAGATAAGCTCTAGCATGAAAACGGAGATTCTAAGTTGGTCCAAAGTGACCATGACAAGGGTAGGCTTGATATAAAAGATTCTGGCTGAGGACAAGGGCCAGAGATGAGAGACAAGAAAGTTGTGAGTGATGTACATGGGCAAAAATTGTATTTCCAAATGGAATACAAGGGTTTTATAGTTCAGGGAACATCCTGGACTCTATCTACTGTAACTAAGGAATTAGAATTATTGAAAATGGAAGTGTACAAGATTCTTGGAATGTCAAAATGGCCCTGCAAAGGTAGATAGGATAGTGACAAGGCAGCTGCATAAAGCTAAAAGAAACTGTCTAAATACAAATAAAAGAGTCCAGAAAAGTCATGCACATGTGGACAGGCAGATAGAGGGTTTTTTGGCACAAGAAATGTGTGTTATGGTCAGATCTCCATGCCTAACCCTTTAACAGACTTGGTTGTTTCTTTTCTTTTTCAAGTCATGTGACCAGATCACATGACCTCTTTATTTCATTCAAATATGCAGGCTAGTCCATCAGTCACAGGATACACATTGCACTTGTGCAATGGACCATATAAGGTTATATTTGTTCCCACATTCATCTCTGTGCTGTGTACATCTTCTTTTCATTTTCATTTCTTCAATTCTGCCATAGAATGCTGTCACATCATGTTATGCTTCTCTTCCATTCCATCATCACCACATGTTATTAATCACCACTACCTGATGTCATACCCTATGCCCTATATTGGTAGATCCAATACAAACATGTACATACAGTAGTATGCTATATAAACCATCAAGTCCTAGCTGGTTCTCTAGTCTAGTTCTCTTGGAGATTTCCCTCTAAAGGCAGACTCTTTCTCAGAACCTCCTCCATTGGTTGTTTCAATGTATATTCCTTACAACGGCTTGGTGCTTGACGATTGTTGTAAATTGATGCAAGGTGGTAAATGTGGTAAAAGACTCATAATGTTCGGTTGAGCAAAGAATAGTGGGGTCAAATTGCCGAATGAACATGGGGAGATGGAGCAGGAAGTGAAATTTTGCCTTTGTCACCAGGATACTCAGTCTGCATTATGCACTGACACTCAAAAAGTCTTCAATTACATGCAACCGGTCAGCCCGATAAATTGAGGTCTGTTCTGTATCAGTTAGTGAGAGAGAATATATACAAGATATGACTCCATGTCTTCAATTCATGTGTGCCAGAGCAACATGATAAGTTGCCCAATTGTTACCCAACCATCAAAAATCATCTGTGGAACGAGGTCATAGCTCAAGTAAGGCATCACCTGTGCGAGGCTTCTGAAATGTTTCCCAACAAGACCCCCCTTATACTGTATGATATAATCAGCACCAAGTGTCGGGGAGCTAAGCCCATCTTTATTGATGGACTTCAGTTGTGTTTGGATCTTTTTGAGTAGATGGCCTTTGTCAAGAATATATACTGTTTGTTGCCAAAAATATTTGACAACACTGAGGAGAATAGTATGGAGGATTTCAGTTGATGTATCCTTGTGGATGTCAAGTCCTTGAATCACAAGAAGGGAATTGATAGAGTTGTCAACTGATTGACCTCTGAGTAGCATCTCAAATTCATGTTCTAAATGTGCTATAACATGGGCCTCCAACATGGTTGGCATTCTTGCTGAACATCCAATTGTCTAACAGCCTTGTTGACTTTGTTCATTCCACCAAAGAGCTTGAATAGCTCAATTTGGTGTTTGATTTGGACATGGGTATCTTCAGGTACACTAAACATGTTAGTTTGATGGCATGGTGGAACAAGCCCTATATACCTGAAAAAATATCACTATATCCCTTGTCTGTCTTCTTCTCTGCAATTGTACCACCAAATTTACAGGTGCAACAAAAGTAATTGTGTCTAAGTCCACCTTTGCTGTACTTCTCTACCTGCATTGGGTTGTCACCAGCAATGATCAGATTGTATGGGATGAGCATCACCTCCTCTGGATACTTGACATCAAATATGATAATGCCACTATCAGTTGCTTTTCTTATAAATGAGCTTTGTAAGTGACTTCAATATACAAATTAAATTGGACTCACTTGATGGTATCTTTCTTTCATTCCTTGCATGAGTTCCATGAGAGATGCATGTGGCGAAGCTGATACAAACTGAATGGAGAATTCCTGTTCTGGCATCTGTTGTGGTAGCAAAGCATTGGACATGTACACCACATAGTGCTTGTTCTATTACTTTGAAATGTTGCCCAAGATGTTGTCCATAAATACAATAAGGGAATGGTATAAACCAACCATCCACCTAACTTCTCCTGTAATGGGTTTGGCATCAGATTGGAGAATGCAATGGATGAAGCTATAGATAGATCAGAACCTGAGACACTTCTACATGATCATAATAAAACAACTAACCTATGAATTTGATACTAGATGGCCCATCCCAATACTGGATGGCATTGAATATGTTGAAGCATATAGAAACCAGAACAATGACCATATCTGGGTCAACTGCATACGCCTCCTGAAATGATAGGATGAAACTGACTGGAGGATGGGAGATGGAAATGAATGAACCATCATGTTTGTAACTTGGTGCCCCAGTGTAAGGAGTACTGGCTCTGCAGCTTCTTGCATCAATGTTTGTGCTTAAAAAACCTTTTGAATATAAAATATTGACCTGTCACTTGTTGGAGAAAGAAGCTTGTTGACAAAATAGACAAAATGATCTACATAGATACATGCATGGAGATGCAAAATTGGCTGGAAGATCTTCCAGCACAGCATCTTACTTTCATGATGAACCTGCAACATGCAATCTTGTTCATCCTCAGGATATTCTTGCACAGCAAATCAAGTAAGGGGGTGTGCAAAATTCTGTATAATAGATGTGGGCACATCAAAACAGCTGCTTGAGTAGACTGTTTTACTTACCATGGTGATTGCCTTGGAGATATCATTTAGATAGAATACACTAGCCAAAAGTGTTGTGGGCTTCCAAGGAGATCTGTAAATTGTTCTTGTGTTTTCTTCATGGCATGCATGGAACTCAGGTGCCCCAAGTTCCTTTGCCCACTTCAGAACTGCAGCTTTTTGCATGTGTGAGAACCTTAGGTGAGGCAAACTGAATGGAATGTGAGTCAAGATTCCTGTACATGTGTCAATATAAACTAACAATAAACCTATGTCTATACATATGGGCATTGTCTTCCAAGGATACAATGGTTCCTCAAGGGAAATGTTTGCATTTGTCTTTGATCTCATGAGATGATGAGAGCTCCCACTAGCCACAGCTGGTGGCCACCACTTAGTGAGAATGTAATAGAAAGTCTCCTTTGTCATCATCTTTGATGGCAAGTTCATTTTCAAGAGGTGGCAGAACACTGGAAAAAAGCAATTCACCTCTCTTGATTCTCTGCTGCATGTCCTTGAAATAGTTATCCACAAATATGGTGTGTTCTGCTTGGAAATCTTCCCAAAGTTGGCTTAGTGATACTTCAGCACTAACATCTGCTGACAGAGCACTTGGTGGGGCCACATGATGCAGATGGAAAACACTTGGGTGCACTGACTCTAAATGGTGGAGGACCCCCTTTCTTGTAGCAGAGCTGCTTTATGAAGACTTCACAAATGCTTGTTTGAGCTTGCATGACCATCAGCACAACAGCAATGTATGGGTTTTTGATGGCTATGAGCAGATAGGCAGGCTAGGCATATAACATAATGTGGGCAATTTCTAACTTCCTTCTATAAACACTGTGAAATCAATCAGACTCAACAGAGGTCAGATCAAAATTTCTATATTATTGGCATCAAGAGATGGAAGTTTCGAGGTCCTGGCCATGTCTTGTAACCAGTGACTCAATCTGGCACTGTGGTGGCTACACTCTCAGAGTTGAGGTGGTTCCAGTGATCCTAATTTCTGAATGCCAAGATTGAATCACATGATCTGAAAAGTACTCTATACTTTTCCAAAGCAAACCACCACTTCCCACTTTCATCATCATTCCAAGAGGTGCAACACCACTTGACCAATTTCAGTTCTACATATGGAAGGCAGATTCATCATTCCAAGAGGGTGTAGTGAGTTGAAGCTTGAGGGATGGATTGCCTGTTCTGGAAATCACTACCCAAGGAGTCACCACCTCAGCACACCAACCTTGAGTGTCAGAAAAAAGCAAGTAGAGTTTATTTTATTTTATTTTTAATAATCTACTTCTGCAAGCAGGGGTTCTGCTGATTGATGGCAACCAACAGCAACCAACAGCAACTTTCTAATTGGGTGGTAGCAACCTTGCAGCCACAGTAGCAACCAGCCAATTGGACAGCAGCAACCTTGCAGCCACCAGCATAGTGGGTCAACCAAGTATGCATCTCATGCCCTATAAATGCTTATTGCAAGGGAAAATCATGTGCCATCCACATGATACAAGATACATCACATGGCTACATGACCAAGCAAGGCCTTGCTAACCAAAGCTAGCAATACAAATAAAGATGGTGATCATGGAAATCTAGTGCATACAAAGCAGAAGTAATTCCATAGCCACAAAAGCAACTTCCTAATAAGGATGAAGCAACCTCACAGCCACAAAAGCAACTTCTCAATTGGATGAAAGCAACCCACAGCCATGGAAGCAACTTCCTAATTGAGTAACAGCAATCTCACAGCCACAGTAGCAACCAGCACAGTTGGTCAACCAAGTATGCTAGGTAAATACAATGCAATTCTAATTATCTCTAGTTTTTGTTTCTCATAACTCACATAGTCTACTGTATGTGCCCCTCATATTACTATGACAGAACAATCTGATGCTCTGTGTTGTTCACAAATAAAATACTTGTACACTTGGTCGACCAACTATGCAACAATGGAGGACCACCACCAAACAGCCAAACATATGCTTTGAGTTCTTTTCATTGACATTATTCATATCTTGCATTGGATCATAACCAAATGAAAAACCACAGTAGACATATGACACCAATCAACCTTTCTGTGCAACAGAGATGGTGGCATCACCTGATTATGTAATCATACCTATATAAGTAATGAAAAGTTGACAACAATGTCAAATCACAACTTGAACTCCAACCAACATCTTCCTCCTTTGTAAATCCAACAAACAAGTACAAAAAATGTCTCAACCCAATGTATGTGTCTGATTGACTGAACTAACCAATGATTCTGATTGGATTGTTTCAAAAGGTTACCAATTTGATAATGGGTTGTGCAATTTGTCAACCATTTACATAATTGTTCTACTCAGGACTCCAATAGCATTGTGGTAAGCAAAGGAAATGCAGGGTGTGAGCAGTGAAGTGAATCTGTATGATCTAACTATTTTGTTTTCAGAAGCAGAAAAACACAGAAGTCAAACCATTCCATAACCCCAATAGCAAGGCTGCATTGAGAGGAGTGGAATTTACACAATAACAATGATCCAGAGTTTGACATCCAGCCATCAGGGACTGTGTTAAGACCGTGCACTCTGGAAGTAACTCCGGAATGTCGGAGTTGACTTGGGTGTGTTGGGACTTGGCTTCACCGTATGTGGTGCGCCCTTGCTGAGTCCGATGTCCCGGATTTCGGAGATGTCGGAGGGTTATGACTTAGACATCAGACGTCAAGTTGAGCAGAAGGTCGGAGGAGAGTCTTCAAGACTCAAGGACAGGAGTGAGAGTCTAAGATGATATTTGAACTGGATTGTACAGGAGTTATCTAGGGGTTTATATAGTTCGGAGGTACATAGGATTCGTAAGTAAGATCGGAGGTTAGGTGTCACCGGAGCTGTGTGAAACAACCAAGCAAAGTGCGATGTGCGACTTCAGGTTATCACCAAACAATCAACTAGGAAATGAGGAAGGAGAACTGAGTCTGACTTTGAGTGGGAAAACCCAAGAGAACTAGACTGGGGATGCCAGTACTAGCCTTGGGGTTTATATAGCATACTAAAGTATGTACATGTTTGTATCGGATCTACCGATGTAGGGCATAGGGTATGACATAAGGTAGCGGAGATTAATAACATGTGGTGATGCATGAGGCATAATGGAAGAGAAGCGTAACATGCTACTGGAGCATGTAACGGAAATGAAAAGAAGGCATGCACAGCACAGAGATGAACATGGGAACAAATATAACTATATATGGTCCGTTGCACGAGTGCAGTGTGTATCCTGTGACTGACGGACTAGCCTGCACAGTTGAAAGGAAATAGAGGGGTCATGTGATCTAGAAAGTCAGAAGCAAACGACTAAGTATGAAATATGCATGTGGCGTTGTTACCGATCGTAACACTGTGCTCCTAAGCGAAGCACAGGTACGGAGGTAAGTAGGAAGCGGGACTAGGATGCATATGGACAGATGGTATGGAGATGGATATAAGAAGGTACATGAAGGGGTGTACAAGTCCGGAGGTCAGGAGTTGTGTCTCAAGGGAGAACACACCGGAGTTAGCTTATAAAAAGCGGAAGTAAGTCCGGAGTACCGGAGTTGTGCTTAGTAGTTATACGGGATATGACAGTATCCCCCTCTTAGGCCTGAACCCCTGAAGGCCTATGTGAGGGACAATGCGGAGTGGGAAATATCGGAGTCCGAAATGTGACGGAGGGGTATAAGATCCGTGTGTTTCATCCGTCCTGCCTCATCCTGAACCACCATGTCCGACCTCGCTGATATTAAGAATTGGTCCGACAAATGCCTGGCGGAGCACGCCGACGACGATGACGACATCTGTGCCGCGAAGTTTGCTGAGCGGCAGCGACGAGTGAAGGAGCAGAGGGCAGAGGAGGAGTGGAAGAAGGCAGAGGCGGAGGCGGAGGCGAAACGCAAAGCGGAAGAGGAGGCAGCCGCAAGATGGCGGCGGAGCAGAGGAAGGCCGAGGAGGCGGCCAAGAAAAGGGTGAGTGGTTGGTCGTCTCAGCTACCACCACGCACTGACTATAGCAGGCCGAGCAGGTCCGAGTGGAGCAGGGCTCCAGCAAGGGAAAGGAGAAGGCGAGGGAACTGCTGCAGTGCGCGTGGTGCGAGGACTGAGGACTCGTCTGCGAGCTTGGGCCTGGCAAGTCCACCTCGTGTGTGGCTTGCATCGAGGCCAAAGGCAAGTGCGAGAGGCCGGGCGCGGAGAAGACGGAGCGACGAAGGAAGAGGGCGGAAGACGACTCGCCGTGAGGGAAGAAGAAGAAGGCTCGGACCAAAGCGGGGCCAAGTGGCTCGAATGAGCAGCGTGAGGAGAGCTCCGGGAGCGCGGAGGCAAGCCTCCGGATCTCCGCGGAGATGAAGATGTTGGTGCAGGCCATGTGCAAGCGGCTGGACACCCAGAACAGGCTCCTGGAGCGCCTCGTGGAGCTGAAGGCAGAAGAGGTGTACGGGTGGGGGTCAGAGTCGGAGTCGGAGGAGTCCGAAGAGCTGCCGGAGGAGGAGGCAGACATGGAGTTGGAGGAGCTGAGGGAAGAGTCGACGGAGGAGTCGACAAGGCAGCTGGCGGAGATGAAGAGAGCGAGAGAGGAGAAAGCGGAGGAGGATGGAGAAGGTAGCGAGGAAAGTAGCGGAGATGAAGAGGTATAGATACATAGAATGTTGTTTCTGTTTGTACATAAAACATTTGGTTTTCTTATTCGGAGTGAGGTCCAGGCTTGTCTGGATATCGGAGATGAAAGTCTCGGACGAGCTCAGAGGCATGGCCAAGTTCAGTGGCCAGTAACCAAGAAGTCTCGTCGTCAGTACCTTCATATCCGGACCAATGTACAAGATACAGCAACTTGCAGTTTCGTCTTCTTCGATCTTCCTTGGAGTTGAGAATCTCGGAGATCTCGAACTCCGGTTCTCCGTCTACTTCAATCGGAGGAGGTGGAGGTTGTACCCGATTAGGAATGGTGTTGGGTACGGCGGGTTCTAGCTGAGAAACGTGGAAAACAGGGTGAACGGATTTCATGGAGTCCAGAAGTCGGAGCATAAAGGAGTGGGAGCCTGCCTGAACGATGATACTGTAAGGCCCCAAGTTCTTCTCGGAGAGTTTCTTGGAGGGCCTAGTAGAGCGGAAGTATTTCGCCTTGACGAAAACCTGGTCACCGACTTTGAAGTCTGGAAATGGAATTCATCTGGCGTCCGCAGGTCCTTGGTATCATTACTCCGGTCGTAACACTCGGAGAGTTATTGTATGCGAACTCCGCCAGGGGCAGGAGTTCGGACCAGTTGTCTTGCTGGTAGTTGCAATACACTCGGAGGTACTGTTTGAGAGTCTGGTTCATACGTTCTGTCTGACCGTCTCCTTCGGGGTGATAACCAGAGGTGAAGTGGAGGCGGATGTCTAGGGCTTTCCTGAGTGAGCAGAAGAAGTGGGACATGAACTCCGAACCTCTATCAGAGGTGATGTGGGAGGGAACTCCGTGCTTTGAGAAGACGTGGAGTAGGAAGAGTTTTGCTAACTCCAGAGATATGATCGTGTCGTGCGTCGGGATGAATATACACTGTTTAGATAGGCGATCCATGACGACGAGTATAGCTGTGTATCTGGAGGAAGACGGGAGTTGTTCAATGAAGTCCATGGAGATGGAGTTCCATGGTTTCTCGGGGATGGGGAGTTGTTTCAACAACCCGTAAGGCCGGTGTCTTGGGACCTTCACGCGGGCACAGGAGGTACAGGAGGAGACATACTCCTTGATGAATGTCCTAATTCCTGGCCATGTGTATTCACGACAAATAAGTTCCAATGTCCGGTTCTGACCGAAATGTCCGGAGAGGGGATGGTCATGCTTGTATCGGAGAACTCGGAGTCGGAGGTCATTAGCATCAGGTACGTAGATGCGTTTGTTGAGGCGAAGGTAACCATCTTCGTCAACTGACCAATGAGAGTTGGAGGGCTTGGAGGACATACTGTATGTAGTTCGGCCAATGGGTCGGAGGGGAGTGCGGAGAGGATATCACTGTGGAGTTGTTCCACATCGAAGAGGGTGCTAGCCCAGAGTACCGGATCAGCGAGGTATGTAGCTTGGAGGGATGAAGCGAGTTGCTCCTGAGTGAATACTGGTCTGAAGTTGTGAGGATTGACGCGAGCGTAGTCCTTATCCCCCTCTTTGGGATAGACGTCCCAGCGTCTAGTGAGGGCATCGGGCTTCGCGCCTAGGTGACCGGGGCGGAAACGAATGATCATGTTGAATTGGGAGAGGAACTCTGACCAGCGGGCTTGCCGCCGGGTCAGGAGTTTAGAGGTCGCGAAATATTCAAGGTTTTTGTGGTCGGTGACGACGTCGATCGGAGTACCGGAACCTTCAAAGTAATGACGCCATGTCCGGAAGGATTCGTGAATGGCGAGAAGCTCCTTGTCATGGGTATCATAGTTGAGCTCCAGAGCGAAAAGTGTACAAGAGTAGAAAGAGACTGGCCATATCTCATCATCCGGGCACCGGATGGAGAGGATACCAGCGATGGCATAGTCGGAGGCGTCAGTTTCTACAATCATTGGAGCGTCCGGAACCCAATGGGTTAGGATAGGAGCTGTCGTGAAGGCTTCCTTTAATCTCCGGAAGGCAGAGCGACAGTCGTCTGTGAAGGACCATGGGATGCCTTTGCGAGTAAGGCGAGTCAAAGGGACGACGATTTCGGAGTAGCTGTCTCTGAAACGTTGGTAGAAGTTTGCGAACCCAAGGAAGGACTGTACATCCTTCACTTTCCGAGGTTCCGGCCATTCCTGTATAGTTTTCACTTTGTCGGAGGACATGGTAAGACCGGAGGGCGACATGTAGTAGCCTAAATACTCGGTAGAGTCAGTGTGGAATTCACACTTCTCGGGTTTGGCGAAAAGGTTGTGTTTGCGGAGTCGCCGGAGGACCTCTCGGACATGCTCCTTGTGGGAGGCCTTGTCCTCGGAGAAGATTAGAATATCGTCCAGGTAGACTATAACGCAAACATCTAAAAGATCGGCGAAAATGGTATTGACGAACCGCTGGAATGCTGCTGGAGCGTTGGTGAGACCGAATGGCATGACTAGCCACTCATACGAGCCATAGCGCGTCCGGAAAGATGTTTTCCATTCATCTCCCTCGGTGATGCGGACCAGGTGGTAGGCATGCCGGAGGTCGATTTTGGTATATATCTTAGCGCGACTCGGAGCGTCTAGGAGGTCGGAGATACGGGGAAGTGGGTAGCGGTCTTTTTTCGTGATCTTGTTGAGTCCTCGGAAGTCGACGCAAAGACGGAGGGAACCATCCTTCTTGCGGACAAAGAGGACCGGAGCGGCGTGAG
>JBBPND010000134.1:0-23544 GCA_038090655.1 Gastroboletus turbinatus
GGGATGGTGGCGGGTGTTGTACGGCGACCTTCGGTACGCGTCTCTTCTTCCCTTTCCCAAAAACCCCACGTGTGTGTGCTGACGCCACATGTTCCGTTTCATTTCGCCAGACACGCGCTCGATTTGAGATTAATGACCGGCAAACGCATCGCCATCTTGGATGCGTCGTATTCGCTCTTTCAAGGCAACGTCGTGCCGCCTTCACAACCGGATTCGGGTTCTGGTCTAGATTCCCATTCGCAGGACTCGGGAAGGATCGGGTTAGAGCCTATCCCAGATTTCCGTACGCTCGTCCTCGACGCTGTCCGCGCCACACGCCCACGCACGCCTGAAAGTGGATTCGCAGGGCGACGGATCGCCCCGATCGACGTAGGCGTCGTATGCGAGGGTAGTACGATCGGACCTGTCATTCGAGCGTTGCACGAGCGGGTGTTGAAGAAACTCAGGGGGGCTGGTGGGTGATCCGTACGCGTGATTCATCTGGGGGTGGTAGGTGGAGGAGGATCCAGCGCCTCTCTTTTAAAATATGTTATTTCTTTGTGTGCTTTTCGTCTTCGAACTTTGTATCTGTTATTTTTTTCTTTCTTTCGTTGTTTTCTGTATACCAGGGAACGATGCTCGTTTGGAAAGAGTGACGGAAGGCGTGCCAGAGCGGGAGGCAATCTAAACGATACTAGATGGTCAGAGCAAGTTGGGTAGACCAGTTGATAAGCACCCTCTAGCTATGATATCTGTCACTTTTGAGTGTCGGAAAGAAAACCCTGAGAAACGATGGTTTTACCCACTACCACTGACGACGTTGTAATCTTCAAAAAGTCCATCGACATCTTGCACAAAGCGTAGCTGGCAGGGGGGGGGTTTTCAATTCATGAATGTTCGACGCAGATTATCACGTACACATAACACAGGCCCTTCGGGGCCTTTGGGCACCTCCCTCACGACCATCGCACACTCGGCGATACATACTTTGTTTCATTGATTGCCGAACCCAACAGCTATCCACTGGCCACATGTTAAGCTCACTCAAACTCTTTCCGATCCGTCACCCATGATACCCATTCGACCACTCCTTGGACAGGCCCCACTCTATTTCATTCTTTTTGCCAGCTTCGCTCTTGGTGCTCTCCAAAATGTGACCGTCGACGACGCTGTTTTGACGGGCGCTGTTGTACCCCAGTACCTGCCATCTGCATCATCGTGGAATATAGGCAACAACTGTTCAAAGTGTTTGGCTAAACCGGAACCATCCCAGGCGTACAACGGTACATGGCACGACACCACCTTTAACCCGAGCACTGCAGTTTCTCAAGCAGTAGACTTCACGTTTACAGGCAGGTTCCCCGTTTATTGATCGCAAGGCTTCCTTCATGGGACACGTCACGACAGGCAGTGCTCTGTACATCTTCTTTATTCTCGCAAACACCGTCCCTAATGCCGATACCCTTACTGATGTGAATTTCTATCTGGACGAGATCGTTGTCGGCACGTTCGTACATCCACCCTCGACAAGCGCCGATTACCAGTACGATGTACCGGTTTATGTCAACGAATCTTTAGCTTTTGGCGAGCACAACGTGATGATAGAGCCCGTTGATTCAGGGAACCCGGTGTTGATCTTGTTTGACTATCTGGTTTATACGTGTGTCCTTTTGTCTGTCCTGCGCTAGGCCGTCCTCATGGTCTTGATAGCACAGATACAGATAACGCAACGACGTCTGGTTCTGCCTCACCATCACCAACCTCGCCAGGAACCCAAGGCAGGACCGAGGGACAAAATGCTGCCGTTATTGTTGGTGGTACAGTGGGTGGGGTTGCGGCCCTTGTATTACTATTGATTGCTTCCCTATTATGTTATCGGAGATATAAGAGACGCAAGGGTAGTCAGTTTCCTTCGGGGGGAGGAGAGGCTGCACTAGGGCCGCGTGGTTCACTTCATGAGGTAGCCCCGATAGCATTCGAGGGTACTTCGACGATCCACCAGACGGAATACCCTGTCTCTGAGGTACGGATGCAATCTCTCCATTTCATCTATTGGCCTCGATTTGATTCCAACATTTGGTAGCGCGGGTCAAGAAGTAGAAGGTTTGCGTCGTTAGTGACATTGCGGCCTCCAAGTCCCCCGATCTCTATTAACCCGCCTTCCACTGCTTCTCTACTCGGTCATAACAATGGTCTGCGTGAGCAGGTCGAACTGCTCAGGGAAGAAGTATCTCGTCTTCATCATCTGCAAAACCACGACCAGATCTCAGCTGATTTGAAATCAGAGGTACCCCTTCAATACTTTTACGGACCACGTGGAGACGCTCGCTGACCTACACAACGCCCTATACATACCTACACTGAATGTTTGTGTGCTCAAACGTACATGGTAGTTGTTCTGTGATACACGCCAAAATTATCCAGAGGAGCGATTGATAATCACGCAACATGAATATTTGAGTAATTGCAAAAATGGCATTGAATGGATCGTAGGTCGCATGAGACAATTCCGAGTGGCAGAGAGGAAAAGCAATCGAGGCCAAACCCCTCCACTCGATCTATCTACCGCACTAGACCTCGCCCCAGAACCAATTCACATAGTATCATAATAGTTGAGACGCTCCCTCGCGTGTACCAGAGTGCCGAGCTCCCGCACGCCAATCACTTCTCCATGTGCTTGTGATCATCCTGGATACTGTCAGGCCGTCGAGTCACAACAAAGACTACTATGATACACAGGGTACTACAAACAGGCTGATATACCTTACAGAAAGCAGTGCGAAACGACAATGGTCAAGTCCGAAATAACAAGAACAAGAGATCCGGAAACAAAGACAGACGAATCCCAAAAGACACCTCGGCGACTACAAGATATCTACCGTCCGTGTCTTTTGCGCGAGATAGATCGGGGATACGTCCTCGAGTAGCTGTACAACGATAGGATGATCTGATGCGACACGTTTGTATTCGTTGTAGGATAGAGGCGCGAGCAATAACGCTCCGAAAGGCTGTCTGAGACGCGCGAAAAGCCGTAATGCTCTGGCATGCTTGTCGTACGAAGGGGATATGGTGTGTGATGTAGAGGGAGAGAGCCCATCGGGATCGCCATCCCACCCTTTCCCATCGACTGGGGTGAGCGGTTCGGCGCTATCGTCCGCAATTGCATCCTCGGAAGGAAGGGCAGGATCAAGAAGGTGCTGGAGCCATGGATGTACGAGAACCAGATTCCTAAGGCCTGATAAGTCCTCCGTCGACTTGATCTCGACGTTCCCGAGCCCGGACGTTGTACCACGATAAAACCGCTGAGAATCACCGCTCGAGACCAATGCACCTCTCAGCGGAAACATGATGCAAGATAAGCTCAATCGACGGCTGACAAGACGCGCTGATGGGAGAAGGATGATTCGATCGTATAGCATTAAAGCCGAGTCGAGATATGACGACATCCGCAGTTCCGCGACCACAGCGTCCATGCTATCATCTTCAATCAGCGACGGGATATGGGGTGATGCTGGCTCGCGATATACACCAATCTCCGCAGGAAGACAGCTGTTGTAGTCGGATGCCTTGCCTGTCCAGGCTAGAATGGTAACATCGCCTGACCGAGTCAAAACTTCTTGCAAGAGGCGACCCAGAGCGCGTTGTTGACCCTCGCCATACGTGACTGGGATAGAGACATCAAATATACCGAAAAGCGAGTAGGCTATATCCTCTTGTTTCGTAGCGGTGCGCGTTGCGGCGAGACAGAGTTTCTGTCGTACATTCTCGGACCCAGGTCGGAGAGAGAGTAGAACTTGTACATCAATCCCGTTCGCGGCCGCCATCTCGTCCATTATTGCAGACGAATCCTTGTGGTTATATGTGCTCTCGTGAGGAAGATAAAGCTTCCAATCTTCAGTGTAGAAACGGATGACCCGGGATGCAAAGAACTCTTGCAACGTCCATGCACGGGTATTCCAAAAGCACCTCACGAGAGCGCGCAGCTCCGAGTCAGATCGTACACCCTTTAGATGGACGATTGTGAGGGCGGATGAGTGGTACCATTGGAACATTGAGGTCAAGGATTCCTGAAGAACCGAGCCGTCCGTTTTGTTGATACAGCATGTGTCGGACCATGCCCAGCGCAACCCGGCTTCCCGTACCACCATACAGAACATCACCAGCTTCGACACTGTGGGGGATGCTGCCAGTTTGTGTACCGATTTTTGGAGGACGTCGTGGAACACTGGTTCAGCTTCAAGTTCTTCCCAAGTATGAGAGAATGTGGCGTATCGGAAGTATTCCCGAACGGTCCGCGAGATGCGAGAGTCCTCGCGTCTTGTCATGATGGATGCAACGAGCTCCTTGCATATTGGATCGGCTTCGAATTCTGCTAAACGCTCCTGCTTGTCACAAAGACGACCAGTCTCCGTGTTAATGAGGCCGAGCGGAGCATCCCTCTGAGTCCGCTTGACGGAACTGCGAATTGCCGCCATCGTCTGCGATGGGCTCACATAATTGTTACGCAATTCTGCAACAGGCAGAATCCTCAGAGGATGCTTCCGTGCAAGTCAGAAAATGCTTACCCCGAGTAACAGGATCTGGAGATTCTTCGAGCTTCAGAAGCATATCGTTATACGCATTGATCGCTTCATCATAACGACGAGTGCCAAGTAGTGCTGCATGTCTTCGTTCGTAGCCACGTGGAGACGATGGGTCGAGTTCGATCGCCTGTGATCACATTAGCTTTCTGCTCCGGTATAAATCAGGATGTACGTACGGCATCGGCATCCTCCAGCGAATCGTTCCATGATCCGGTCCCAGCTCGTGCTTTGCTTCGCTTGATCAAAACGTCTATCGATAGTGGATCGAGGATCAATGCTGTAGTGTAGTGGACAACCGCATCCTTGTACGAGGCAGAGTCCATGGCGAGGTCTCCACTTTGGTCTAATGCCTTGATACAACGCGCTTTGAAGTCTGATGTAGAATGTCAGAGGGCACCGAGGGCCACGAACCAAGTAAGGAATCCTCACTAGCAACCCAATGGGTTTCATCTATAGACTTCATTTCCTTCTCGGGGATGTTCTTCGTCGTGGGAAAAGAATCACTATGTCGCCCATCGCGGCCACCTGTGTCCTCTCCTAGCTCGCTTTGCCACTGTCGGAAACACTTGATCGCCTCCGAAATGCGGCCGCGCTCTACGAGAACATCGCAGATTGCCCGGTAGATGAGAAACCTTGGCACGTTGAACTGATTTGCAAAGACTGTCAACATCCGGTATCAGAATATTATGCAAAGCCGACCTTCGTCGTGGCATTCAATGCTTGGTTGGGTGAGCTACGAATCAGCACTGTGCTTGCCCACCTGATTAGCAACGTGTTCGGGGTGGAGGGACTGAGTAATAATGCAGTAGAGTAGGCTGTAAGCTGCTTCTCGGTGTTCGATGCCTCATCTCCAATTATTTCTAGCCTTGATATACATTGGGTTTTGAACTCTGATGGTAGAGATTGAATACTTTTATCGTGATCCGTGACGCCAAAACTCACTAGCGAGCCAGTCCATTATGAGCCTGTTGGTTCTGACGTCCTCGCTCGCGGTGTTGATGATCTCAAGAAGGGAGAGCGCAGCATCAATCATGCGACCCTCGGCATAGAGGACTTCGCATTGATGTTTCTGCTCATGCACGTGCAGGATCTGGACGAGGCTATCCGCTCTGTTTTGTGAGTCAGCAAGCTGGTCATGGAGTTGCTGAACGATTTCTTCAAGATGCGCAATTTTGCTGTCTAATGAATGTGGATGTCAACGACACGCAAGTCAGGGTACTCATAAACGTACTTGAGCTCTCTTCCTGTGCGCGATGGGACCTGATTGTCTCTTCGAGAACCGTCTTTTCCACCTTCATGCGTTCGATTTGTCGATATGCAAGAATCTGCAGCAGTCAACAACGCGGGGTCTCAGGCAGCGAGATTTTTGATACAAGTGCACTTACATGGTCAGTGTATGATGAGGGAAGGATGTCACAGAGACTGCGAAGGGTGATTGTCTTGCCCCCACCAATCACAAGGTCGTAGTTTGTTGACATAGCCACTAACTCGGCGTGAGTTGTATGCTGGATGACAGACCCGATTTGCTCGTGCGTCGTAGTGTCCCATAACGAGACCGATGAGTTTGCGGAAGCTGCGATGAATCTGCCGTTGCTTGCCAGGGCGATGCACGTGGGTTCATCGTTGCTGTGGATGGGCCATTGAGAGAGCGTCGTCCCGGTGGACACGTCGAGACAGTTGATGTCGCCGTCGAGAGATAAAACAAAGAGTTGCTTGCTATCGCTGGCCCAAGCGAGGGGTTGGTTGACTGGGTCGGGTACTTCAATTGGGACGTCGACGAGGAGGCGGCCGTTCTGACTGTCGTAGATTCGAACAGACTCGCGGGAGAACGTTCCAGTGGCGATGAGGCGTGCGTCGGGTGAGAATTTGACCGCCTGAACGGGGTTGTCGTGTTGCAAGGGGCCGAGCAGTCGCTTGCCAGTCGAGAGCGACCAGACACAGACAGTCGAGTCATTCGATGCGGTCGCGATTCTCGGCGAGACATCCACCACACACACCCAATTGCTGTGCCCTTCGAACGATCTCACCTTTTCTTCACTCTCCGCATTCCACACCGTCACCTCGCCACTTTTCGTCCCACTCACGACCCACTTTCCATCTCGTGACACTGCGATATCCCAAACAGCATTCCCCGCATCCATTGGCGTCCCCACCTCCATGCCATCTTCCACTCGCCAACGTCGAATTTTTCCTTTCCCATCACCGATCACGACGTGCCTCCCATCAACGAGGAAGGCGGCTGACATAATGTCATCTTGACCATCGATTTCGATCGGTTTCGCCTCCTTTTTGTGAATGGTGCTTGAGGAGGAGCTGTTTTCACTCGACTCTTGCGTCTTCATCAGTGTCGCACTCTCAAACCTTTTGCCCACATACTCACCATTCCTTGATCCCCTGTTTATGCTCGAAGACATACTCGGCCAGGTAACAGAACGTTGGAAAGAAGGATGTACGGTCGTCCATTTATGGTACGCCAACTTTGTCGCCTGGCGTACACGTGCTCCTTATCAATGCACATCAGTTCACACACCTATAATCATCTCTCGGCGCTTGTTCTCACCCAACCAAAATCGTCGTCATTGTGGTAGTGACATGAGAGTTGTCGATGGGCCCCCCGTCAGGGTGTGCTTCCACAGAATGCACTCGGCTTCGGGGTTGTGTCCTTGTCAACGATCCCTTCACCCACGGCAAGAATCTAAAATGACCAGATATCTTCTTTTCCACGCTCTCGTCTTCTGTTGTGTCTTCCCGACATGTCAAGTTGAGCATTTGCAGGACCCAAGCCGATACAAAACATCTCTATGCGCGGACATGGCATGTACGAGAAACGCAAGCGTGGTCGGCGTAATTATCTCGTGAAGCGTTGCAACATTCCCATGGCTCGAATACGCCAACAAGTTCGCAAGATTTGTTCCATACAAATTCTTTCACAGTCGGCGAATCCAAGAAATGGGAGTTGGCCTGACCCAACAGCGACGCTTCTTACCTTGCGAATTCCACGCGCCCGAAAGTCCGTTAAGTTGTCTGCGCGGCTGCTGACGCCACTCTCAGTCAATGTATATATACTTGAGCCCATATCTGCTTTCTGCAGCGTCCGACCTTGGATTGGACTCTGGAGGGTATCCCGATGCTATAGGGATGGGATCAGGTCCAATCGAGAGTTCCACAACACCCTATTTGTAGTGAGTATTTTCTGCTCACCAATTTTGACCAGACGCCAGACTTACAGCGCCCTCTAGTTCTTGATGATCTCCATAGTCACCCATACCTTCGATTGGTCATTAGTAGAACCACCCCTCGCGCGACATCTGCGTCCCGCACGGGGTTCTCAATCAACTATCGCGAATGCCCTGGACCTCGCCTTAACCTTGCACGGTTACGGCTGGAACTGGTCGCGCGGGGTGTACATTCCGTCTGGAACCCGTCCAACCAGCCGAGGGGGGGTTACATTCTATGTAATCCTGTCCGCAGTTGTCCATGCCCTCATCTGCGATGTCCTCCACAGGGCCATCTTATCGTTTTCGCCCATGAGACTTAGGGACCGTTTCTGGAGGATCTATCTTTGGCGAAACCCTCCCATTCAACATGCGATACCTCCGATCGAGTGTCATCTCAGTCTTTACTGCATTCTGGCTCTATGCTGTTATCCAGACGTGTTACGACGTACGCCTGTACTATCATCGGTGTACTCGTGTTTGTACAAGATCCCGCACAATGGCCTCCGGCCCTCGAAGCCCCGTGGCGCGCGACATCGGCGAGTGATTTCTGGGGACGCAGGTGGCATCAGTTTCTGCGCCGGACATTGCTCATCCAGGGCGGTTCTCCGCTCTCTTTTTTTCTTGGCAAGGTGGGTCTCGTTCCATCGGAACACCTTGATAAGCTAACGTCGACTGACGCGATTGGCGAGCAGGATGGCGATAAACGAAGCGGTCTTGAAGAACTATTCGGTTCCGTTGCATGTCCCGATCCAAGTCGTACATCATAGTCTACGTGTGAGTACGAGCGTGCCAAGCTCCCGACAATCGACTCGTTGGACACCTGTCCGGGTGCCTGTGATCGTGCTGGCTACTGCCTGGTCGCCGAGTCACAACAAACACTACCACGATACACGGGGTACAACAAAGAGGATGGTATACGTTTCAGAAAGCAATGCGAGATGCGACAACAGGCGATGGTCGGGTCCGAGATGGCAATAAACAAGAGATCCGGAAACAAAGACAGACGAATCCCAAAAGACAGCTCGGCGACTACAAGATATCTACCGTCCGTATCTTCTGTGCGAGATAGAGCGGAGAAACGTCCTCGAGTAGCTGCACGACGATAGGATGATCAGATGCGACTCGTTTGTATTCGTTGTGGGATAGAGGCACGAGCAATAATGCCCCGAAAGGCTGTCGGAGACGCGCGAAAAGCCGTAATGCTCTGGTATGCTTGTCATACGAAGTGGGTATGGTGTATGATGTAGAGGGAGAGAGCACATCGGGGTCGCCATCCCAGCCTTTCCCATCGACTGGGGTGAGCGGTTCGGCGTCATCGTCCACATTCACATCCTCGGAAGGAAGGGCAGGATCAAGAAGGTACTGGAGCCATGGATGTACGAGAACCATATTCCTAAGGCTAGACAAGTCCTCTGTTGTCTTGATCTCGACGTTCCCGAGTCCGGATGTTTTGCCGCGATAAACATGTTGAGAATCACCGCTCGAGACCAATGGGCCTCTAAGTGGAAACATGATGCAAGATAAGCTCAATCGGCGGCTGACAAGACGCGGTGATGGGAGAAGGACGACTCGATCGTATAGCATTAAAGCCGAGTCGAGATATGACGACATCCGCAGTTCCACGACCAAAGCATTCATCTTGTCATCTTCAATCACCGACGGGATATAAGGCGACGCTGGCTCGCGGTATACACCAATCTCCGCAGGAAGACAGCTGTTATAGTCGGATGCCTGGCCTGTCCAGGCTAGAATGGTAACATCACCTGACCGAGTCAAGACCTCTTGCAAGAGGCGACCCAGAGCGCGTTGTTGACCCTCGCCATACGTGACTGGGATGGAGACGTCAAATATACCGAAGAGGGAGTAGGCTGTATCCTCTAGTTTCGTAGCATTGCGAGTCGCGGCAAGGCAGAGTTTCTGTCGTACATTATCTGATCCAGGTCGGAGAGAGAGCAGAACCTGTGCGTCAACACCATTTGCGTCCGCCATCTCGCCCATGATTGTGGGTGAATCTTTGTGGTTATACACACTCTCTTCAGGAAGATAAGGTTTCCAATCTTCGGTGTAGAAGCGGATAACACGAGATGCAAAGAATTCCTGCAACGTCCATGCACGAGTGTTCCAAAAGCACCTCACGAGAGCACGCAGCTCCGAGTCGGATCGTACACCCTTTAGGTGAACGATCATGAGGGCAGATTCGTGGTACCATTGGAACATCGAGGTCAGGGATTCCTGAAGTACCGAGCCGTCCGTTTTGTTGACACAACATGTGTCGGACCATGCCCAGTGCAACCCAGCTTCCTGCACGGTCATACAGAACATCACCAACTTCGAGATTGTGGGTGATGCTGCCAATTTGTGTACCGATTTTTGGAGGACATCGTGGAACAGCGGTTCGGCTCCTTCCCAAGTATGAGAGAACGTGGCATATCGAAAGTAATGCTGAACGGTTTGCGTGATGCGAGAGTCATCGAGTACTGTCGTAATGGAAGCAACGAGCTCCTTGAAACTCGGGTGGGCTTCGAACTCATTCAAACGCTCTTGCTTGTCACAAAGACGACCAGTCTCCGTGTTAACGAGGACGAGCGGAGCGTCCCGCTGAGTCCGCTTTACAGAACTGCGAATGGCCCCCATCGTCTGCGATGGGCTCACGTAGTGGTTACGCGATTCTGTAAGAGGCAGAATCCTCATATGATGTATCTATGTGAATCAGAAAATGCTTACCCCGGGTAACAGCATCCAGAGATTGTTCGAGCTTCAGAAGCATATCTTTATACGCATTTATTGCTTCATCGTAATGGTGAGCACCAAGTAGTGCGGCATGCCTTCTTTCGTAGCCGCGTGGAGACGACGGGTCGAGTTTGATCGCCTGGGATCCCATTAACTCTCTGCTCCGTTGTAAATTAGGATGTGCGTACCGCATCGGCATCCTCCAGCGAATCTTTCCACGATCTAAACCCAGCTCGTGCCTTGCTTCGCTTGATCAAAACGTCTATCGATAGTGGATCGAGGGTCAATGCTGCAGTGTAATGGGCAACAGCATCCTTGTATGAGGCAGAGTCCATGGCGAGGTCTCCACGTTGCTCTAATGCCTTGAGACAACGCGCTTTGAAGTCTGATGTTGCATGTCAGAGGGCACCGAGGGCCACGAACCAAGTAAGGAATTCTCACTAGCAACCCAATGGGTTTCATCTATAGACTTCGTTTCCTTCTCGGAGATGTTATTCGTTGTGTGAAAATAATCACTATGTCGCCCATCGCGGCTACCCGTGTCTTCTCCTAACTCGCTCTGCAACTGTTGGAAACACTCGATCGCCTCCGAAACACGACCGCGCTCTTCGAGAACATCGCAGATTGCCTGGTAGATGAGAGACCTTGGGATCTCGAACTGATTCGGAAAGACTGTCAATGTCCGGTGTCAGAATATCATAAAGCCTACCTTGGTGGCGGCATTCAATGCTTCGTTGGCTGAGCTACGAATCAGCACTGTGCTTGCCCATTTGATTAGCAACGTGTTCGGGGTGGAGGGACTGAGTAACAACGCAGTGGAGTAGGCTGCAACCGCTTCAGCCTGTTTCTCGGTGTTCGATGCCTCGTCTCCAATTATTTCCAACGTCAAAATGCATTGACTGTTGAACTCTGATGGTAGAAATTGAATATCTTTATCGTGATGTGTGACGCCAAAACTCACTAGCAAACCAGTCCATTATGAGGTCGTTGGCTCTGACCTCTTCGCTTATGGTATTGATCTCGAGAAGGGAGAGTGCAGCATCGATAATGCGGCCCTTGGAATACAGGACTTCGCATTGATGTTTCTGCTCATGCGCATGCAGGATATGGACGAGGCTATCCATTCTGTGTTGGGAATCAGCATGCTGGGTGCGGAGTTGCTGTTCGAGATGGGTATTTTTGCTCTCTGGTGGATGGGGTTGTTAACGAATCGCGCGCGTCAAGGTGGCGATGGGTGCGCTCACGAAGGGACTCGACGGTTTTATTGAGGCTATCCGCTGTATGGTGGGAGTCAGAGAGCTGGTTACGAAGTTGCTGGACAGTTTCTTCGAGGCGTGCCATTCTGCTGTCTAATAGACGCGGATGTCAATGAAGCACGCCCCAGGGTGGCGATAGACGCACTGGAGTTCTCTTCCTTGGCTCGAATGGACCTGACTGTCTCTTCGAGATCGGTCTTTTCCTCCTTCATGCGTTCGATTTGCGGATCTACAGGCATCTGCAGCAGTCAACAATGCAGGGGCTCACCCAGCGAGATTTTTGACGCAAATGTACTTACATTGTCGGAGTATGGTGAGGGAAAAATGCCACGGAGGCTGCGCAGGGTGATTGTCCCGCCCCCACTGATCACAAGGTCGTAGTTTGTTGAGATAGCCATTGAGTTGACGTGAGTTGTATGCTGGATGACAGACCCGATTTGCTGGTGGGTCGTAGTGTCCCATAACGAAATCGATTCTTTTGCGGAAGCAGCGATGAATCTGCCGTTGCTTGCCAACACTATGCACCAGGGTCCATTCTCGCTGTGAATAGGCCATTGAGAGAGCGTCGTCCCGGTGGACACGTCGAGACAGTTGATGTTGTCGTCGCCAGATAAGACAAAGAGTTGCTTGCTATCACTGGTCCAGGCGAGGGATTGGTTGAAGCACGAGCTGGCTTTGATTGGGACATCGACGAGGAGGTGGCCATCCTGACTGTCGTAGATCCGAACGGCGCGCTCACGCGTGGCCGTGGCAATGAGGCGTCCGTCGGGTGAGAATTTGACCGCGGAAACGATGTGGTCGTGTTGCAAGGGGCCGAGCAGTCGCTCGCAAGTCAACAGCGACCAGACGCAGGCAGTCTTGTCATACGATCCCGTCGCGATTCTCGTTCCATCCGGAGAGACGTCCACTGCACCCACCGCATCCTTGTGTGCTGTAAACTTGGTCACCATTATGTGGCTCTCCGCCTTCCACACAGTCACCTCGCCCCTAATCGTCCCACCCACGCCCCACTTTCCATCTTGTGAGATTGCGATGTTCCAAACAGTACCCCCCGCATCTATTGGCATCCCCACCAGGCCATCTTCCACTCGCCAACGTCGAATCATTCCATCAGTATCACCGCTCACGATGTGCTTCCCACCAACGAGGAAGGCAATTGAGGATATGTAGCCTGGAACATTGATTGCAATCGGTTTTGCATGCTGTTGGTGACAGGCGCTGCAGGAGGAACTATTTCCACTCCACACTTGGATCCCCGTCAGTATCGCACTCTCAACTGTCTCGCCAAGATATTACTCACCATTGCTTGACCACCCCCTGCTACTCGAAGACATACTCGGCCAGGTAACGGAGCGTTGGAAAGAAGGATGTACGGTCGTCCATTCATGGTACGCCAATGTCGCCTGGCGTACACGTGCCTCCTTATCGATGTACATCAGTTCACACACCTATAGTCATCTCTTGGCGCTTGTGCTCACCCAACCGAAATCATCGTCATTGTGAGAGTGACATGAAAGTCGTCGATGGGCTCCTCGTCAGGGTGTGCTTCCACAGGGTGCGCTCGGCTTCGGGGTTGTGTCCTTGTCAACGATCCCTTCACCCACGGCAAGAATCTAAAATGACCAGATATCTTCTTTTCCACACTCTCGCCTTCTGTTGTGTCTTTCCAATGTGTCAAGTCGAGCATTTGCAGGACCCAAGCCGACATAAAACATCTCAGTCCGTTCCTCGATGAATAGTACAAAGACATCTCTATGCGCGGACATGGCATGTACGAGAAACGCAAGCGTGATGGGCGTAATTATCTCGTGAAGCGTTGCAGCATTCCCATGGCTCGAATACGCCAACAAGTTCGCAAGATTTGTTCCATACAAATTCTTTCACCGCCAACGAGTCCAAGAAATGGCAGTTGACCTGACCCAACGGCGACGCTTCTTGCCTTGTGGATTTCACCCGCCCGAAAGTCTGCCAGGTTGTCTACGCAGCTGCTAACGCTATTCTCAGTCAATATATACTTGAGCCCATATCTGCTTTCTGCAGGGTCCGATCTTGGATTGGACTGTGGAGGGTATCCCGATGCTATGGGGATGGGATTAGGTCCAATCAAGAGTTCCACAACGCCCTATACGTAGTGAGTATTTTCCCCACACCAACTCTGACCAGACGCCAGACTTACAGCGCCCTCTAGTTTTTGATGATCTCCATAGTCACCCGTACCTTCGATTGGTCATTAGTAGAACCACCCCTCGCGCGACATCTGCGTCCCGCACGGGGTTCTCAATCAACTATCGCGGATGCCCTCAACCTCGCCTTGACCTTGCGCGGTTACGGCTGGGACTAGTAGCGCGGAGTGTACAACCGATCGTACCAACAAGCATGTGCTAGTAACGTCGACCGATGCGGTTGACGAGTGGGATGGCGATAAACGAAGCGGTCTTGAAGAACTATTCGGTTCCATTGCATGCTGCGGTCCAACTCGTACATCATAGTCGACGTGTGAGTGCAAGCGTGCCAAGCTCCTAACGATCAACTCGTTGCTAGACACCTGTCTGGGTGCCTGTAATCATCATGGCTACTGCATGGCCTGCGAGTTACAACAAAGACTGTCATGATAACACGGGATACTACAAACAGGCTGATATACCTTACAGAAAGCGATGCGAGATGCGAGAACATACCGGATAACACGAGATGCAAAGAATTCCTGCAACGTCCATGCACGAGTGTTCCAAAAGCACCTCACGAGAGCGCGCAGCTCCGAGTCAGATCGTACACCCTTTAGGTGAACAATCATGAGGGCAGATTCGTGGTACCATTGGAACATCGAGGTCAGGGATTCCTGAAGTACCGAGCCGTCCGTTTTATTGATACAACACGTGTCAGACCATGCCCAGCGCAACCCAGCTTCTCGCACCACCATACAGAATATCACCAACTTTGAGACTGTGGGTGACGCTGCCAGTTTGTGTACCGATTTTTGGAGGACATCGTGAAACAGCGGTTCGGCTCCTTCCCAAGTATGGGAGAACGTTGCGTATCGGAAGTATTCCTGAACGGTCTGCGTGATGCGAGAGTCGTCATGGCGCGTTGTAATTGATGCAACGAGCTGCTTGAATTTTGGATCGACTTCGAATTCTTCCAAACACTCCTGCTTGTCACAAAGACGACCCGTCTCCGTGTTAATGAGGACGAGCGGAGTGTCCCGCCGGGTCCGTTTCACAGAGTTGCGAATTGCCGCTGTCGTCTGCGATGGGCTCAGGTAGTGGTTACGTGATTCTGCAACAGGCAGAATCCTCAGAGGATGGTTTCGTGCGAGTCAGAAAATGCTTACCCCGAATAACAGGATCTGGAGATCCTTCGAGCTTCAGAATCATATCGTTGTACACATTGATCGCTTCATCGTAACGGTGGGCGCCAAGTAGTGCTGCATGTTTTCGTTCGTAGCCACGTGGAAACGACGGGTCGACTTTGATCGCCTGGGATCCCATCAACTCTCTGCTCCGTTGTAAATTAGGATGTACGTACCGCATCGGCATCCTCCAGCGAATCTTTCCATGCTTCAATCCCAGCCAGTGCTTTGCTTCGCTTGATCAAAAGCTCTATCGATAGATGATCGAACGTCAATGCTGTAGTGTAATGGGCAACAGCAGCTTTGTATGAGGCAGAGTCCATGGCGACGTCTCCATGTTGCTCTAATGCCTTGAGACAACGCGCTCTGAAGTCTGATGTTGAATGTCAGAGGGCACCGAGCCGAATCAGGTCAGGAATCCTCACTAGTAACCCACTCGGTTTCGTCTATAGAGTTCGTTTCCTTCCCGGGGATATTCGTCGCTGTGTGGAAAGAATCTCTACGTCCGGGTCGCCCACCGCGGCTATCCGTGTCCTTTCCTAACTCGCTCTGCAACTGTCGGAAACACTCGATCGCCTCCATGATGCGACCGCCCTCTTCTAGAAAATCGCAGATTACCTGGTAGATGAGGAACCTCGGTATCTTGAACTGATTCGCAAAGACTGTCAACGTCCGGCGTCAGACTACCATAGAAAACCTACCTTGGCGGCGGCAGTCAATGCTTCGTTGGGTGAGTCACGAATTAGTACTACGCTTGCCCACTTGATTAGCAACGTGTTCGGGGTGGAGGGACTGAGTAACAACGCGGTAAAGTAGGCTCCAAGCGCTTCATCCTGCTTCTCGATGTTCGATGCCTGGTCTCCAATTATTTCTAGCCTTGATATGCATTGGCTTTTGAATTCTGATGGTAGAAATTGATTACTTTATCCCGATGTATGACGCCAAAACTCACTAGCAAGCCAGTCCATTATGAGGCTGTTGGCTCTGACATCCTCGCTCGCGGTGCTGATGATCTCGAGAAGAGACAGTGCAGCATCGATGATGCGGCCCTCGGCATACAGGGTTTCGCATTGATGTTTCTGCTCGTGCACATGCAGGATCTGGACGAGGCTATCCAGTCTGTGTTGGGAATCGACATACTGTGTGCGGAGTTTCTGTTCGACGTGGGCGATTTTGGTGTCTAATGGACGAGGGTATGAATGAAGCGCGAGTCACGATGGCGATGTACGCACTCGAGTTCATCTCCTGTGTACGAAGCGACTCGATAGTTTCGTTCAGGCTATCCGCTTGATGTTGTGAGTCGGAGAGCTGGTTACGGAGTTGCTGTTCGAGGTGGGCGATTTTGATGTCTAATGGACGAGGATGTCAGTGACATACGTGTCAAGGTGCTAATAAACACACTTGAGTTCTCATCCCGTGCACGAAGCGACTCGATGGTTTCGTTCAGGCCATCCGCTCGATGTTTGGAGTAGGAGAGCTGGTTACGGAGTTGCTGGATGGTTTCTTCGAGACGCGCAATTTTCCTGTCTAATGAATGTGGGTGTGAACGACACACGAGTCTGGGTGCAAGTAAACGCACTTGGGCCTTCCTCCTCTTCACGAAGGGACTCGATCGTCTGTTCGAGATCGACATTTTCCACCCGCTGCAGCGGTCAACAACGCGGTGTCTCACGCAGCGATATTTTGAGCAAGTGCACTCACATTGTCAGAGTATGATGAGGGAAGAATGTCATAGAGACTGCGAAGGGTGATTGTCTTCCTTCCGACCATCGCAAGGTCGTAGTTTGCTGAGATGGCCATTGATTCGATGGTAGCCGTATGCTGGATGACAGTCCCGATTTGCTTGCGCGTCGTAGCGTCCCAGAAGGAGACCGATGAGTTTGCGGAAGCTGCGATGAATCTTCCGTTGCTTTCCAGGGCGATGCACGTAGGTTTGTTGTTGCTATGGATGGGCCATTGAGAGAGCGTCGACCCGGTGGACACGTCGAGACAGTTGATGTTGCCGTCGCCAGATAACGCAAAGAGTTTTTTGCTATCGTAGGTCCAAGCGAGGGATTGGTTCTGGGAGTCGGGCACTTTAATTGGAACGTTGACGAGGAGGTGGCCGTTCTGACTGTCGTAGATCCGAACGGACTTGCGCCGCCACGTGGCAGTGGCAATGAAGCGTCCGTCGGGTGAGAATTTGACCGCGCAAACGGCGAAGTCGTGTTTCAAGGGGCCGAGCAGTCGAGAGCCATCCCAGGACCACCAGACTCGGACAGTCGAGTCAGTCGACCCCGTCGCGATTCTCGTCCCATCCAGAGAGACATCCACCGCAAGCACCGAATCGCTGTGTGCTTTGAACGCGGTCACCTTTTTCAAGTTGTGGCTCTCCGTATTCCACACCGTCACCTTGCCATTTTCCGTCCCACCCACGACCAGCTTTCCATCTCGTGACGCTGCAAGGTTCCAAACATCACTCCCCGCATCCATTGGCTTCCCCACTTCCCCGCCGTCTTCCACTCGCCAACGTTGAATCTTTCCTTGCGCTTCACCGCTCACGATGTGCATCCCATCAGCAAGGAAAGCAACTGACAATATGTCATGCCCGCCATTGATTTCGATGAGTCCTGCTTGCTGTCGGTGAACGGTGCTGTTGGAGGAACTGTTTTCACTCGACACTTGGGTCCCAGTCAGTATTGCACTCTCAAATGTGTCGCCCAGACACTCACCATTCCTTGTCCACCTCCATCCGCTCGAAGACATACTCGGCCAGGTAATAGAGCGTTGGAATTCTGGAAAGAAGGATGTAAGTACGGTCCTCCGCTCATAGTGCGCCAATGTCGCCTGGCATACTCCTTATCGAGATACATCAGTTCACACGCCTATAATCATCTCCCGCCAGTTCCCGTTCTCACTCCACCGAAATCGTCTTCATTGTGGTATTGACATGAGAGTTGTCGATGGGGAAAATCACGCTCCAAGCTGTTTAGGAAGCAGCGACTAAACGGGCTACCCAACCGTCTGACTGCTGGCGATGGTCGCTTCCGAAAAACCATGTTCTGGAAGAGTTATTTAATTATTTTGAATTCCATAGGTTCTGAATCATCCATATTCGAATTGGCGTTCAACATGCCAGCGAATATCAAGTTCTTCAATCTTGCTCCTTGTCAGGGTGTAGCTCCAGAGAGTGCGCTCGGCTTCGGGGTTGTCATCGATCCCTGCACCCACGGCGAGGATCTAAAATGACCAGATATCGATATCTTCTTTTCCACTCCCTCGTCTTCCGGTTCTGCCTCTCCAACTTGTCAAGTCGAGCGCAAAATAGGTTCTTGGATGAACGAGTATGTTCAAGACTTGTTTGTGTCGCACTTCCAATGATACGACCACCCTAGACAAAATGAACCGTCTCAATCGAACATGAGCCCTCAGCACAGTATCTTATTGTGGAAGCAGTATATAGACCCGCTCAAATCGTCTTCGGCGTGCACAAACAATCAAACAGGACTTGATTGGATGAAATCCTCTGTCGACGGGTGCACCGATTGTACGGCAAGGATTTCTGTCACCGTCCCGGTAAAGTAGTAGTTGAACTTTGCGATAACAGATTGACGCCGTCGCGTTCCATTTCTACGGTACCGACCCGGGGGCATTCGTTGAGGTGACGCCACGCGTGACCCTGCACGAAACATACAACAAACCAATATGGATCACCAAGTTCGCAGACGAGGTAGGGTTCCGGGGCATCCATTCCATCAACCATCCTTGTTCTCATCGGAACCTTTATCTGTAGCGAAAAACTCAAGGAATGGCTTCAAATTCGACACATTGCCCAGGCCAGTGAATGTATTAAGTCTGTTAGATCGACTGACTCGACCATTTTCAGTGGTTCCGCATGCGGGAGCGCGGATGTTGTGAAAGGTAAGCCTTGTCCTAAGTGAACGGTCGTAGTCCACCTAGCCCAGTTAACATTGGTCTCCAAGTCGGTCCATCTATCTTCGCATTTGGTACACGTACTCGGTTCCTACATCAACATGCTCACCAGGACTACGACGCAGGCTCGGGCATATATAGACGCCCGTGAGTATATCGTTATTAAAACTAGTCCTTCTTAGGCGATCTCTAAGACCAATGTTATCGGTGCAACCTGAGACTTGATCTAGTCTCTCAGCGGGTCTCCCTGTGGCTTTTTGGTCTCAGAATCAGCCCGTGCCCTGAATTCCTGCCGGCATCCACATGGTGCCTGCGGATGTAATTAGATGTAAGTTCATGTAACCAGCCATCCTGCCCCTCCGAGCTCAAGGTAAGTCTGTGCGCAGGAGATATTTTCTTAACGTGCTTGGAACTGGCCCACATATTTTTTTGCCAGTGCTGAAGTCATCAATGCACACACAACCTAGTATCAACGTTCCACACCCTCACTGCCTTGTGCGTGTTCCGCGCGCTCTACTTTGATTCCGCCCATACATGGTTGCGTGCCACAGCGGCGTACTAAGACATGGAACGCCACTAGTCTCCATTCCGCGCCAACCTAGTTTTCATTCCGCGTCACACTTGATTTTTCGTGCAATCCCTTCAGCGTATGAGCTATGCTACATCTAGTTATTCCAGCCATTGTTGGGGGAACTAAAAGGCTGCACGATGCAGAGGACTCGATCATCTCCTCTCCTACTCTGTCCTGTTTGTGTCCCATCAATCCGAGTTCCCATGGACATCATGACCTTCGTATCGTATGTCCTCCCACTCGTGCTCGGGTATTTCGCTATAGCAGTGTTGGCTGTTACCCGTCGGACACACGCTCTCCGAGTTGTATTGTGGCCGATTGTCACGTCATTAGCCTGGCGTGCAGTGGCTACTGTGGACATGTCGTTTGGCGAGCCCAATCGCAAGTCCTACCACACCCTATTCATAGTGAGCATCTTCCCCACACCTATTCTAACCAGACGGCAGACTCACAGTGCCTTCTAGTTCTTGATGATCTCCATAGTCACCCGTACCTTCGATTGGTCATTAGTAGAACCACCCCTCGCGCGACATCTGCGCCCCGCACAGAGTTCTCAATCAACTATCGCGGATGCCCTGGACCTCGCCTTCACCTTGCGCGGTCACGGCTGGGACTGGTCGCGCGGAGTGTACATCCCGTCTGAAACGCGTCCAACCAGCCGAGGAGGATTTACATCCTATGTAATCCTGTCCGCAGTCGTCCATGCCCTCATCTGCGATGTCCTCCACAGGGCCATCTTATCGTTTTCTCCTACGGGACTTGGGACCATTTCTGGAGGATCTATCTTTGACGAAACCCTCCCATTCCACATGCGATACCTCCGATCGAGTGTCATCACGGTCTTTACCGCGTGCTGGCTCTATGCTGTCATCCAGACGTGTTACGACGCCTGTACTATCGTCGGTGTACTCGTGTTTGTACAAGATCCCGCACAATGGCCTCCGGCCCTCGACGCTCCGTGGCGCGCGACATCGCTGAGCGATTTCTGGGGACGCAGGTGGCATCAGTTTCTGCGCCGGACATTCCTCATCCAGGGTGGTTATCCGCTCTCCTTTCTTCTTGGCAGGGTGGGTCTCGTTATTGGGGCATTCCTCTCCTCTGCGGTGATTCACCACATCGCGCTGGTCACACTCAACGACGAGGCGGAGCTGTGGAGAATGCTGGTTGGGTTTGGGATGATGGCACCGGTTGTCCTCGCCGAGGGGGCGTTCAAGCAGTTGACGGGACGAAATGTAAGTGGGTGGGCAGGGTGGGTCTGGACAATGGGTTGGCTTATCCTGTTGGGAAACGTGATCGTCGATGGATTCGCAAGGTCTGGGTTGTTCGGGCATTTGGATGTCACCGAGGGTATGATGCCAGGACATGCAGTCGTGGAACGTTTGGTGGCGAGTTTCGATTGTTGGTTGCATACGATGTAACGATGAAAGGTATAAACTTTCTGCTCATTGAATCAATACCACTACTACATAGTTATGCTTTCTACGCCTAGATTAGAAGAGACTTGTGACGTTGTATACATAAAATATCAGGACACGAGAAGAGAAATGCAATGTTGTTTAGTAAGGAAAGATCAATAGGAGAGATGCGTGATCGAGACCTAGGAGATCCTGAGCTTGACTAGAAATCGTCGCAGACGATGCACACATACCAAAGGCGATGATATTCACACCATTGCAATCAATAGTTCTATGATCTAGGTACTTAATGGTTACAATCCAACATCGTAGGAGGGTTGCCGTTCCTCGTCAAATGGCATGTAACCAGGCGTCAAAATCGATCACCATCTGCTCCACCAGTACCCGCACCGGGAGGGCGCTGTCAATAAAGCTCGAGCAACCAAACATTCCCGCTCTCGCGAATCCTTCGATCATCACACTACCCCACAGAAGAAGCCATGTCATCGTCCAGACCCACCCCACTACCCCACCCACTCTCCTCCCCGTTAACTGATGAAATGCCTGCTCGGCAAGGATTCCCGGGGCCATCATCCCAAACCCTACTAGCATCCTCCAAATTTCTGCTCGGCTATTGAGTGTCACCATCGCGATGTGGTGGAAGACCGCTGATGCAAGGAACGCCCCGACGACTTTACCCACGCGACCAAAGACAAAGGAAAGCGGATAACCACCGAGCAAGAGGAACGTCTGGCGGAACCACTGGTGCCACCTGTGGCTCCAGAAGTCACCGAGGGATGTCGCGCGCCACGGAGCGTCGAATGCAGGAGGCCATTGAGCGGGATCTTGTCCAAAGAGAAGAATGCCAGGTATCGTACATAGGTCGTAACCCATCTGTAGGACAGCATAGATCGCAAAGGCAGTACAAGTCGTTATGATGCCCGCTCGGAGGTATTGCACCAAGAAAGGAAGGCTTTCATCAAAAATAGACGATCCTTCGGGTATGGATCCGACCCCCACCGGGGCGAACAACAGGACTGCTCGGTGGAAGGCACCGCATATCAAGGCATGCGTAACCGCAGACAGTAATGTGTAGAAAACGAATGTCGTGCGATTTGCTGGACGTGTTTCACGCGGGATATACGATCCACGTGACCAATCCCAACCATGGCCACGCAGGTTTGAGGCGAGGTCGAAAACGTCCATGATGGTTGACGGAGAGCTATTCGCAGGACGGAGGTGCCGCACGAGTGGTTTTTTCGCCAATGTCCAGTCCAGGGTACGGGCGGCAACAGAAAACATGGAGAGCTGGAAGGAAAGTCGTGTAAGTCTGTCCTCTGGGGGACACTCGAAGACATTTGTGCCGATAGACACCTACCACAAGATCAATGTTGTAGAATGTTCGCTCGGGGTTGCCGAGTGACATGTCCACGGAAATTGCTGCGCGCCATGCTAACAATGCGACAACAGGCCATAATGCGACCCGAACAGCTCGCGTCTTGGGCGTGACGGCCAACACCGCCACTACGAAGTAGCAAACTACCGGAGGGAGGACATACGATACCGCCGTGGCGACGTCGATAGGAATTTTGGTTGATGGAACACCAAGACGCGGAGAGAGCACAGGCAAGTATGTGAAGGACATGGTTGAGTCCTTTGTGTAATTTGGATTGCCCTGCAATTTTTAAACGAAGTTCGAAGTCAATTAATCATTAATCGTCCCTGACGTGCCAGGGCAGCCACGCTTAGATCTCGAGCCAAAAGCTTGAACTACACCTCAGTCAACATAGGATCAGTTGTTTGAACAATATATTGGACATATTGACTACTCCAACAACACATTCCGTCTGCGACGAAAAGGATACATAAGTTCAATAATATAAGTCATTCATACATATCCGGTCGTTCCCGATCAAGGTGCTACTCGGGTAACTACATCGATAAGAAGCGTTGTAATTTCCTTTTTCGCTAGCCGTCCTCCGATCACAGCTCTCGAACCCTCCATACGTTCATGTTTGTTCTCAATGAGACTCATCGTGCTGATAGTCATCTCGGAACCTCCTCATAATCGCGATTTTGTAACATGGTTGTAAACACACCGCACGGGCGACACTGGAGTTACTCGTCCATTTTTTCTTTGAGGGCATGACTGCGAAAAGAAAAGGGTAAGCAGCAAAGGTCTCCCTACCTGCGTTCGCAACTTTGAGATGGGTGCAGAACAGTACTAAAGTACTGACTGACGAAGTCCACCCGATTCTGTGGTCAAAATGATTTACCAATGTCAGAGACGATTAACGACGAAAATTCGCCTACGCACCAAACTGAGTGACGCAAAGCAGGTCTGAATTAATCTGACACAATAAATTTATGTCAAGGCAACATATATATCGCACGCAACCCAAATGATCCACAGCCAACACCACTACAACGTCAGGAGAGGAGGAAGGAATAATCTAGCCCACTGGTAGTACCCAGACCTAGATGGACAGTCGACATCGCGTGATCCGCTCAAGGGTAGCCATACAGAACTATACCGCATGTAACCAGGTATC
>JBBPND010000135.1:0-23189 GCA_038090655.1 Gastroboletus turbinatus
TCCTCGAATTCATCGTCTATTCCATCCTGATTCCCCTCCTCAAGAAGAGCAGCGAGTTCTGATTCGAAGGCTCCTGCCGCAACATCAGGATACTTATTGTAGTGGTCCTGAATCTTAACCAACCGCGCGTAGAACTCGGAGAGGTCACCTGGCTGAGCCGGCGCAGTAAGCGCATCGACCTCAGCCTTGCGGGCATCTTCGTCATCATACTGGGTTTTAAGTGAGGCCACACGAGAAGAAATGCGGCTCAGCGCTTGAGCTGCTTTATGCTCCGTCTGCAACCTGACTTCATGAGTAGGCTGGGTTCGGGACAGGAGAGAGTACAGCGCTAGCTCGTAGCGCTCGATTTCTTCGTGGGTCTGTCGTTGCGTTTCAATGATGGAGTCCATGATCTTCCATGCAAAACGTTAAGACAAAGTCCAGTTCTCCGGGCGTGTTGGATCAGCTTTCAAACTCCGCCACCACCGTCTCTACCCTGTCCTCCACAAAAAAAATCACCGAAAATGTCTGGCATCAACCTCGGAGATGAGGTGAAGTCGGCTTTCGAGGCAGCCTGGATGCATAGTTGACCTATTTCTCCAGAAACTTATATTCGAGTCGTCAGAAGCCGTCTCGGTCGTGTCTACTTTTGACGACCTTAACTTGAAGGAGGACCTTCTTCGAGGAATCTACGCTTACAGTCTGTCTCCACTTCAACTCTTCCTCTTCATATCTCATTACCCCCTCCAGATTTTGAAAAGCCTTCTGCCATCCAGCAACGCGCTATATTGCCCATTATTCAAGGACGTGACGTGATCGCTCAAGCGCAGTCGGGAACCGGTAAAACTGCAACTTTCTCGATATCCATCCTCCAATCCATCGATGTTTCTGTGCGCGAAACCCAAGCACTTGTTCTCTCCCCGACAAGAGAACTTGCTACTCAAATTCAATCAGTCGTACTTGCCCTTGGCGACTATATGAACGTCCAATGTCACGCATGCATTGGAGGGACATCCATCGGTGAAGACATTCGAAAGCTGGAGTACGGGCAACATGTGGTGTCAGGGACTCCAGGACGTGTCTTTGATATGATTCGCCGAAGAGCTCTCCGGACGCGGAACATCAAGATGCTCGTCCTTGACGAAGCAGACGAATTGCTAAACAAGGGATTCAAGGATCAAATATACGACGTCTACCGCTATCTTCCTCCGGCAACACAAGTCGTATTGTTGAGCGCTACGCTTCCCTACGACGTGTTGGAGATGACAACTAAATTCATGACGGACCCCATCCGAATCCTAGTAAAGCGTGACGAATTGACGCTTGAGGGGATCAAGCAGTTCTTCGTGGCTGTTGAAAAGGAGGACTGGAAATTCGATACGCTATGTGATTTGTATGACACACTCACCATCACACAAGCTGTGATTTTCTGTAACACGCGACGAAAGGTTCGAGTCTCTGGCTAAAATGCTATCAATTGGGCTTATCATTTTAACAGGTTGATTGGTTAACGGAGAAGATGAGAGCCGCTAATTTCACTGTATCCTCAATGCACGGCGAGATGGTGCAGAAAGAGAGAGACGCTATCATGGCGGAATTCCGCGGGGGAACATCGTAAGTCACAAACCCGTATGGTTGGAAAAATCTTAAGATAACTGTTGTAGGCGCGTGCTTATTACGACTGACGTGTGGGCCCGAGGAATCGATGTTCAGCAGGTCTCACTCGTCATCAATTACGATCTCCCAGCGTAATCGCTTCTTCCTTGTCATTGGGCGCATTTCTGACTGTGCCCTTCACAGGAATCGTGAGAACTACATTCATCGAATTGGCCGTTCTGGGCGATTTGGCAGGAAAGGTGTTGCTATCAATGTACGTTGCACACCTCTCCTCTCCGTCAACTTCTCACGTAGGATTTCTTAGTTCGTGACGGTTGACGACGTACGGATCCTCCGCGACATCGGTAAGACCTATTTTTATCGTTCTCCGACCCTCGTAGTCACACCTCTCCTGCAGAACAATTCTACAGCACTCAAATAGTAAGTCATTCGACTGTCATCACAATGAATTGCCCTCAGTACATGTTCCAGGATGAAATGCCGGTCAATGCTGCGGAACTTATTTAGAACGTATTCTGGCCAGATAGTATTTGGTGTCATTTGACAGCGGCTTTTACCTGTTTGATTGGCTCTCGCCTCTTTCGTTATGTATTCTTGATGTCCTTTATTGTTGCGGTGTTGGTATCTCTAAATTCCTGTGTTCAGTGATCATGTCAAGCACTATTATTCTATATTGAGAAAGGCAGCAGAGACGGGTTCGAGTGCATAATTGAGTTGATGGTTTTATGCAACATGCTGTGTCATATTGGGAGAAGGTATACCACAGTGAATTCGAATCGACCCACATGGTAATTTCCGTACGAATAGATCACCCACTTCCCGGTAGCCAAATATTCAATTATATTGTCTACGGCGAAGCAAAATTTGATCCGGCGCCCCTTCCTCTAAGTTGAAGGTATAGAGACGACTGGTATTCAATCGGATGAAACTTGGTTGGCGGTCGAACGCCGATAGAGAGAACTTGCATGAAACCGGCCACTGGCGGACTAACATTTGGAGCGGACCATCATAAAGAAAGTAGAATAGAAAGGGATCGAAACAAGGATCGTTATCGTGAGGTCGCCGAGGGTTTCGATCCTCACTGCCTTCGTGTCCTGTTTCGCAATGCTCGTGCACGGAAGCGAACTATGTGAAGCGAAAGGGGTAAATCATGCGGTCAGCGGAATGGGGTCTCCCGTGGAGGCATGGTCGGAATTCCACGGAGTACCCTTTGCAGGCCCAACTAGGGAGGCGGCCTGCGCGTGGCGGAGACTAGCAACATGTACCATCCACCTGAAGTGAGTTATCTTACTCAGCTCGACACCTTCGGAGAGTGCAACCTCGGAACCTCGGATACGCCCAGATCCCTGTCAATGACCCTCCGTTCAAGCGAATTATCCCCAAGGTGAGGCAAGGAGGGGGGCTAGGAATTATGTGAATATCTTCGAATCGATTATTGACATACACATATCCGAGTCCGTGAGTCGCACAACAACAGCCGACGGAAGGTCGTTCTCCGGGCTTGCCGGCCGATGAAACCTATAGATCATGATACATACAAGCTATTGAGTTCAATCGATCTGATCTTCACGGATTTCCACCCAAGGGTTAAAATTGCCAGAGAAAGTACCTTGTTAACGGACCCTGACTCAGACGTCAAGGTACCACGAGCGTGACGCCTCAGACACGGCTGTACTGCATACCCACGACGTAAATTGGAAGCGGCACTTTATTGCAGGATACGGTAGCTAGGGCTCTGACTAGCAAACCTATGCTGATCGATGCCAAGGAGAAGCAGTGACGAGACAGGAACGCAGTTGGTTGTGACAAACAACTCTGAAACGGCGACGAGGATCTACAGGGATCTGCATGTCTTTTCTACACGGGTTTCACCCTCGTAGTATAAATCCGAATTATCATTCGGATCCGTAAACAGGAGACCGGATCATAGTTGAGACGGTCTCGCAGGTAATGGTGCGGCGAACTTCAAACACAACGAGATGGTGATCACAAAACTCCTTCGCAAGATGAATTACACCGTGGTGAACTCAATGGATGGTAATCGCTGTCAAGGTTATATCGGGAAGCTGATGTCCCTCTTGAGGATCAGGGAATAGAGTTGATGAGAGCAGCCATGTGGGGGAAACAAACATTTGTCACCAGGTCGCACACACAGATACCGCAAAAAGCAGCATACCATGAGATCACCGTCGGTTCCTCACCTCACCAAGGAAAAAAAAAGGTATACATGCGATCACTGTCAAAGGAATTGTTTCGATCTCTTCACATGCTCAAATATTCTACCTGGCCGGTGAGACTCATCAGCTGGGAATGCGCGAAAGGGTGATACCTGTTTCAGCATTGCCCGCGTTTGCAGAAGCAACTGCGCATATGGTACTACCAGGGTGCCACCAGGGCCCACTTTGTGGATGCGTTATGGAAGTGTTGTCTTCCGACGAGTTTCGACATGGGCGTTTCCGGCAACAATATCCGTGGACGCGAGCCTTGGCCTGCTGCTGCCATCTGGATTCACTGCCCCAGGTCGTGCGACCGTCTTTGAATTGATTTTCATACAGCCGGAGGACGGATGACGTGAACAGACAGCCTTGCCTGGTTATCCCCATGTTGGCCATGTAGACGGGCTCGTGTAAGCAGGTGAGAGAACCATGTCTTGAGGTATAAAAACGACGGACTCGCATGCTACCCTCTCATTCAGTGGTCGACATGTGTTACTGGAGAAGGTGCGTAGTATGTTCAACCCGTGCTGCCGACTCTCATCCCCTTTTAATATGAAGAGTACGGAACACTTATAAAGTGTGAGTGCACCCCACATTTTCTATGAAAAAAGTACTCTCTCTAAGCCAAAACCTATGACAGGTGTGGACATGTTGTAACCCTAGTAAGACATAATATTTTGTTCTTTCATTCCCACTCATCATGACTTTGAATAGCCGGAGGAAGAAGTGGGTCAGCCTATGCGCTGTGGAGACGTGGCTAACACCCTCTAGATCAAGTGCGATCTTCGTAACTGCAAGTTTAGTCCCAGGCATTCCCAAAACTGTCTCCCACCGCAATGCACCCAAACATGTTGGCAATAGTAGGTGTTTCATTCACGCTCATGGTCTGTCGAACTTACCCATACCGTCCAACCAAGCCACCAATACCCACAGCAATATGGTACGCGACTCGTTCGATTCCAGAACTTGTGGATGACTATTGTTCAATTCAGCGCCAAAAATAGACAAGAAATGTCCAAAGTGCGGCTGATTATCCAGGCGCTGTTACGTAGGATAACTTGCTACTACTCGTGAACTCACGCGACGGACGTTGCATTCTCCATGGAATCTTTCCTTAGCATTCTGGAAATCAATTCATGGTCTCAAATAGAGGACACTTATTACGCATCATAGATACAGTAGATGCGATATGAATAGTAATCACGCGCAGCAGCTACAGAGTATGAATGTGTGAGACACATCTAGTTAGTCATCTCCAATGTCGTGTTTTTTCTTGAGCTGCGCGAGTTCTTCTTCTCTCCGTGCCAAGTCGGCCTTTGCTGCTGCTGCATCTTGTTTGGCAGGCATATGATAAAGAACGACAATATACCGTTCTTGTAAATGGAACCCATTCAGGTGATCGAGTGCATTCTTTGCCTGCATACATGGATCAGAGCAAACCGCCGATAAGGGGATTCATTGCTCACGTCCATCACATCGTCGAATACAACAAACGCTGTACCCTTTGTTTTTGGTTCATTCCCGATACGTATCTGCCTAATGCTCCCGTAGCGACCGAAGAGGTCATAGAGGTCTTCGCCAGTGATCTGGTAGTTGAGGTTCTTGACAAAGAGGATGCGGTTAGCGCCTGGCGGAAGCTTTGCCTAGGTGTCCTTGCTGAGAGGAGTGGTAAAACAATGGTTGAGAGACACGTACTGTCGGTCGGAGAGCAGCCATTGCCGTTTCAAGTGGCGGTTTCGTGCAAGCCTCAACCTTCTGATTACATAATCAGCACTAAGTATGATCGGCGGAGAAAGGCCATTTATGTGCTACTTCAATTGATTACTTGGTCATATAACCGTTGACTACGTGTTTCAGTAGCTCATTTCGAATGCACGCCCGCTAAGCGTTCAACAGCTGCGCACCCACTCGCCCCTCTTACACATACTACTGTGCCGCCTTCATCCTCCGCGTCGGGTACAGTGCACTTGATATCCTCCTCACGAGGACATGGACATTCCAAGGGCCGAGCAACGCAGACCAGACTGTCTGGACACAAATACGAGGAACATTGAACTGTAGAACCGCATGAATGTCTCATCAGACAGACTAATAATGCACACGGACCTGCGTCGGCGTGCGCAATCCATTGCGAACCTCCATGCGGTGGCTGCTGTTGGCTTTGCTGTTGGCCTTGATGATTCCCAAACATGTTGTCGAAAAATCCAAACTGCGCAGTCACGACGGATGACAGCGAGGCGAGTAGAATCGCATTGGTGACAGGAAACCTCATTTTAACTCGGCTGTTCGACGTTTCGTCGTGGATGTACCGATGTAGTACAGTGTAACAATTTGGACGATGCATTATGTAACCATCTCGCTCTGTTTGTAAGTTTACGCCGCGATATATCTACAAATGTTTGCGAAGTGAATCAAGCATTGACGACCCTCGAAGCAAACCAGACTGCGCTCACGAAACATCCACTGGTAGTTGTATCCACGACATGACTATATTGGCACTTGTATCCAATTTAACATAACATTACGGTCTCGTAGGAGACGGTACAAATCAATTAACAGCATATGATAACATGGACATACTCCGTAGATTCGTCATGACATCCCCACACCCAGGTTTGCCGGCGTTTCCTTCGCAACATCAATATTGCATGAATCCCCGATGATACCCTTGACAAATTTTTGTCGCTTTCCGAACATCTCTTTTCTTCCCCTTTAACGCGATTAGGCTCGCCCACGCGGAAAAGCTCTCAGAGCCGGAAAGATCCACGATGGATTATCGTAGAGCCTGGCGTGCAGAAAAAGGCGTTCGTTCAGGATGAACAACCTTGCTGGTTTGCACGGGATCCGAACCATCGAGACCAGACAAAAGACGTTTCTTTGAACTGAGTTTCTTCGCCTTCCTGATGAGTGGCACATTCTCCTTATCCTCCTCGGATCTATCCCGAGCATCGCCATCAGGTGGCAGGGCCACTGTTGGAACCAGAGAGCCGCGGCGATGTTGGGTGTCTCGGAAGATGTTGAAACCGGGATAGTGCCTTGACTGCGGGTCGGTGGATGATTCGATTGTCGGCTTAGGGTAAAGTTCGCGAGAAGGCGAACACCGTTGGGACGACAAAGGAGACAATGTTCCTTGGGGACTCCCATAATTTCGAACGAGCCTAAGACGACTTTTAAGTAGACTGTATAAGCATCAGAGAAGGAAATATACCCATTTCCAAGTCGCGACGGCCTAGTTGGAGTCACTGTGAGCATGCTGGAGAGCATAGATGGTATAGGATGAGATGGTAAAGATTTGACGGCGTTGTTGGAGGGTGGGATGCCTTCTGCATCCAAGACACGGCGCTTAGCAGGGTTGAAAGGGGTGGTCCGCGACGGAGATAATGGACGTTTGTGATTTCGTGGTGTTTTGCTTCCAGTAACAATGCCAGATGTGAGAAATTGTTCCAATGGAATGTCCTGTAGTGGCATGCGACGACGTGTCTCCATGATGGTCAATGGTTGAGATTGTGCGGATACAAAGGGATTCAAGACGAAAATAGAGATCAGCGGACGGCCGACATCACCGTGGCCTCGAGGCTGAAGTTCTGAACGTTGAACGTGAGACAAGAAAAATTGCAAGCGGTCACCACAATAACGACAAACAATGGATCCATCACGTGTCATCCCAATGAGGACTATAGTTATTAGTTACGTCAAGATCAAGCGACAGGCATAACCACATCGAATACACCAGTCCCCGTCATGTTTGGTCGACCCATCACAATGTTACCCGAGGGCGTCGAAAGGTCATCAAAGTCACCAAACAAAGCCGCTTCCGACAAGAAAGCAGCCGTAGTTTCATAAGACGCCTTAAGAAGCGGCGACGGATTGGTTGAAAGACCCTTGCGGTTGAAGGGCTTGTATCCACCATCAAAAGTCTATCGCGCATCAATTTCCTGACCATAAACTGTGACTATGTGCTTACCATGTAATCAGCAATCAACTCGAGATGTCTTATGTCAACATCTATCTTGTAGGCACTAAATACCCCCCCGACCTCACGCAGGATGGCGGCGCGCGCCATCTCTACGCCATAGGTCTTCAGAATAGCATAGATATCGTTGGAGTAGATGGTGTCGTAATCAATGATACTGTCGCCCGCTCCGCCTGCAAATTGCCAGATGCCACGGAAATTCGACCCATTGGTAGTAAGCTGTATTCCTGGATATTAGGGTACTTCCAAACCAACAACAGAATGACAAACCTGGACAGTTGCTTTCTCATTTGCAAGTTTGAAGCAATCGGCAATACCCGGAATCTCGCGGATGACAGTCTTGCGACAGGCGCGCTCTACGATCCCAACCAGGAGAAGTTTTGGGAAATCGGCAGGGAACTGGATCGTTCGTTAAACGACATCTGCGGTGATCCAACCAGAATACCCACTGCAAGCCTGAATGAACATGCCGATTCCGAAAACTTGAAGTTCGAAGCTTGATGGAAAGTGTCGACAAACATGTCTGCTATGACTTTCACCTGTTCGCGAAGAGTGGCAGGACCTGGTGTCTTGTCGCCAGCCTCTTTACCGTCTGCCATATCCTCTCCTTCACATGCATACACAGCTTCTATCGCAGCGTCGGAGAACTCTTCTTCATTCTCCTCATCAGACTCATACGAAGCCTGTTCCTTGCGCTGGCGCGCACGCTTGGCGTCGTCGGCATCGGCGTCACCTTGTTCACTTTCTGCATCCCCGGCCCTCTCAACAGACTCTTCTCCGCCGTCGGCATCCGCGCCAGTCTCTCCCACGACTGGTTCCTTGCTTGCCTTGCCTTTGCCGAGTTGTGCTATCTGGCTTCTAAGATCGGCATCCAGTTTCTTCATTTCTAGTTGTATCTCGCGCTTCAAGGTCGAAGGAAAGCGAGCCCCAAACACAGCAAGGATTTCAACCGCAGTGACATCATGTTCTTCAACATACTCCTCTTCCGGGTAGAAAGAGAGGTCGACGGAGAACTCCCTCCGGCGCGAATCACCCTGAACGCTCAGACGTTCCTTGACGGTAACCTTGTCGATAATTTGTGAAAGAACGAGCTTGCTGGCTCTCTTGCAGAAGGTTATTATATCAGCGTCTGAAGTGCCGGGCACGACGTCCATAGTCATCGATGGGGTTTTAGGCTTTTGAGAGGCTGTCATTACTATCTCTCTTAGGCGAGGGATCCCTAGAGTGACATTTGCGGCGCCGTGACCTTCGAAGTAGATGAGTGAAATTGTGGGTAATCAGAAATATCACTTGCCAGCAAAGTGGAACGTGTTCAAGGTCATCTGCGTCGAAGGTTCGCCAACTCTATAGCCGAATAGTAAGCAAATCACAACATTTGCATGGAAGAGACCCACCCTTGAGATGCTAATAGGCCAACTGCTTCTCCAGGCTCAACGAGGCTTCTCAAGTACTTGACATTCATCAAAAGGCGGAAGTATCGGGCTTTCATAGGATGTTGTCTGCATTTGATCGCCTGCCTCTTTTCTGAGGTTTTTGACTTGATGGTTGGAGGGTCGGAATCCAAATAGGCCTCGATGGACTCGGCAAACTTCTCGGAGGTACTTCCAAGGTGGCGGAAAGGATTGAACAAGTCGAGAGCGGGAGCCATCTCCTCCCGCGGAGCCATGGCGTATTTGCTGGGGCGTACCTTGGACTGCTTCAGTACCCTCTTCATATAAACCGCTGCGTCCTCGTCATTGATCGCGCCAGCGATGCTCTTCGGTCGATACAGGTTAAGAAGAGTATTTTGGTTTTCTGCCACAAATTTGAACTGGAAGAGATGCTTCTGCTTGGTGACATCAAGACCGTCTCCGCCATATAGAAATTGGTAAACAGAAGAGTCGCTGCCACGAACGGTGTGGTCGTAATGGATACGAACTCCTTCCAAGTGTTTTATGAGGCACCGCTGCAGGTACCCAGAGCGAGACGTCTTCACAGCCGTGTCGATAAGACCCTCTCGACCAGCCATACAGTGGAAGTAGAATTCTTGCGGCTTGACACCTGTTAGGAATCGACTCGCTACGTATCCGCCAGCAATCGCCTTCGTTTCGAATGATTTGAACGATGGAAGTGTTTTACCACTGACCATGACTGGCACTCGTCGGCCTTCTAGCTCTTGTTGACCAAGGGCACAAGATATCTGCTGGGCATTGACCGCGCTACCCTTGGCACCGGACTGTGTCATTGCCTGCATGTGGTTATGAGGAAACTTGCGTAGCAACCCGAAGGGTATACAAGCATCGGCGATCGATTTCGTGAGTTTTGCCAGCTTGCTTTTGACGGTCACATCAAGACCTGCCATTTTACTATCGTCCCTGAGGACGTCTTCGAGGAGAGACGTAAGCGCAGTAGGAATATCCTCTTCTGCTGCTTTGGACAATGAGGGGAAGTTTTCGATGGCGCCTTCTGTGCCGAGGTTAGCGTTCTTCTGCAAGATGTTGGTTCGGTTCCAGTCCCCATCGGGAGTCAACGCCAGATCATCCATGCGACAAGTAAAGGCCCTGTGCTGCAAGAATTTTGTAAACAAACGGCTGAGGATACCAAGGAGTTGTCCCGCAACAGTTGCTCCATATAGCTCATGCACGGAGTGCACGAGTCCGTACTCTGTGGCACCAAAAGCTGATTTGTCAAGAATACCACGAAGTAGTTCACCATCAAGGATGACGATCTTATCTTCTAAAGACCCTTTTCCCCAGAGATTTCCCGGAACTTTGGAAGTGGACTCCAGGTTCAATCCCTCGGCGTTGTTAGGTGTGATGTTTAAGAGCACGGTGGAAATCTAGTCAATGTAAGTAAATACGAAGGATGACGTAGGGAGCAACGCACTACTTGTTTCCCTGTCCAAAGGGGCTTCGGTACCCATATGGCAGGCGGAAGTGTCCTGAGACGCTCAGATGACGATTCACCGTTTTCAGGTCGGAGGGCCCCGTAGAGGAGTTGGAAATACTCGTCTCTGGAGAAAAAGGTATCTTGACATGTCATCCATACTCCGGCAACGACGTGATCCTGTATTAAACCTCGGAGAGGCTTCCCCGATGTGGGTACTAGGTATTGGTTGTCTGTATTAGCAATGAATCTGGCCTCGGCCTGAGCTACCGGGTTCTCTGAAAACAATCATGAAGAACCAGAAGACAACATGGCCAGCTAACATACGAGGAAAATGGATATTCATCTCTGAAAAATGTCAGCGGTTTAGAAGGCCATCAACGAGGACACATTTACCATCACCGTCGAAATCGGCTTGCAAGAGGACAGCTTAACAACAAAGGCTGCAATATGGAGATCGTGAACATGGACATACCGTTATAGGAATTACTACACAGGAAGATTTGATTGAAAACTTGAAAAAGATAGCACCAAGGGTCACTAACCAATTTGCGTAATGCATGCGTATCGTTTTCTCGCCTTGAAGAATGCGGGCTTTGTGGCACATCATACTTGGCTTGTGTAGCGTTGGTTGCCGGTTCAAGATCAAGATATCGCCGTCTTGCAGATGGCGATACACTTTTTTATTGATGGACGGAGTTTTTGTTGAAAGACCGTTGTGTCCACCACCGTTCGCATCCTGGGGTGTAAAAAGCATATCAGCAATGGCTTGGCGCTGTTCCTTCGTCATTTTATCCTGATTTAAGGTTTGCTCAGTTAATTTCAAACATGCCAAAGGGAGAAAGTCACCAATGATTGTAGGCGTCCATCTTCAAACTCCACCATAGAAGCACCAGGATGGCTCTTCGGCCCGTTTATCACCCATTGACGACATTGATGGACATTCAATGGAGTGACAGGTTCTGGATATGTCAACTTCCTGGCAAAAACAGGTGGAATGCCGATCTCGTTTGGTTCAATATTGACATCAGGGGAAATGACTGAACGCGCGGCATAGTTAACACGTTTCCCCTATATTATCTTGCTGAGCGGGTATCGAGATATAGGAACTTCGTAAAACGGACCATCATGTGTTTTCGGAATAAGCCCTCCTTCTTTTCGAGACCCTGCTTTATGCCGGGAGGTGGTAGCTTTCCCTGACGAAGTGGCTGTGGATTTTTGTTACTATCGAGGAAGCTGTTAACGTCGACTTGTAGTTGTATCAGAGCTTCGAGAAGCGAGCCCAACAAACGTCTCCGCGAAGCCTCATCCACAGTCGAGGTTTTGGCCGATGCAGCAGCCAGGTCAGCATTCAAATCGCGTAAACGATATGATGTGTTAAGCACTCTGGCTAGGAGTTCGTTCTGCGGGTTCTCGAACAGAGTGTCACCCAATTTTGCCGGGGGTCGAAATCGCGTTGGCGGTACTAACAACACCTCCATGAAGAACATGTCAGGAGAGGCTAATGATAGACCATGGCGCGAAAGAGGAGCAAAGGGACCGTGTCGACCAAACAGAAGAGAGCAGATGACCGGGCAATTTTCGAACAGACGACGAAGGTGGGCACGACATTCCTCTGGGGGCATGACCCTTTCGTTACGTCCGCGTGACGTTTTGACTTTTCCGCTGGCTGACTTGGGCAGCGTCTCTTTTGGATGCCCAGACGTCACTTCCGCTTCTTCTTCATCCGGATAGGTCAATTCTCCTTCAGGTTCTGAGTCCGAGGGATCGTTGACTTCGTCAAGCAATTGATCATCTGTGCTTGGACGATATCCAAAAGCTCCTTGCTGTTGGGCAAGAAGTACATCTGGGCGCCGGAGGCCGACAGCCCTGTGTCGATTGTTATACTTCGTCGGGAGATCATATTCTATAATCTTTGTGAAACCCTCCCTGCGGAACGTGTACCCATATCTATTACACCAGCGTCAGGGATGTCAAAGTCACGTAAAAAAAAAGGTACTCACGCCTGACAATTTTGGCACGTTTTTGAGATGGCTATCCTTAGAAAATCCAGGATAACCTCTTTCCTCGCCTGGTGGACAAGCTCATTCTTGTAATGATCACGTTTACTGCTCGATGCACGAGCAAGATGGATAGCGACGTAGAGATCGACGCGCTTTTCAAATTCCTTCTCACTTTCATCTTGGCTATCATCAGCAGCATCGACGCTGCGTAACTGGATTTGAATATCGTCCACGCTATGGGCAGCCTCGAGGAGGCCATGCTCCATCAACCGTAGTTTAGCGACGTACTTACACACCTAAACTCCGAATGACCCCTTCAGCCTGAGTAAACAATGATAAGAAGGAAACCGTTCTCACCACGGATCGACGGGCCTTGAATCTATGACAGAACAAACAGGTTCCACGAAGGACGTTATACATGTTTGCCATGAACAGAGGATGGTAGATAGGAGAGGGTAGCTCGATGTGACCGTAATGTCCGGGACAAGTGAAATAGTTGAGATGACATGTTGCACAACTGCGCAGGAACAGTTGCCAGAGAGTTAAACCTGAGAGTCAGACAACTCACATATCCTGCCGATCACTTGGTCCAAGAGCTGGATCATACAGACCGCCCACATTGGGTCTGTTCAGGTCATCGAGGAGGACAGGGTTCAGTATCTGTTTCACGGATATTCTGCGGATGTCCTCCGTGGAAAGAAATGAGAATGATATACTCGAGACCGTGGAGGGCACCGAGAGAGCGACGTTCATGATAAATGAGCGAAGGCTTTGCAAAATCTCTGCGCCCGCAGACTATGCCAGTAGCGGAATGACCGAGTTCATTCAATTGGCTTCAAGTCGATAAACTTTTTGGGCGCGTATAACTACATTTAGTCATTCTCCCAATGACATCACGTGATACTCCGTCCAATACATACTGGTATCCAGAACAGCATCTACGGTTTAAGCGGGCCATTATGGACCATCATGGTGACCAAATAATGGGCATCGAGATTCCAAGGTGCTCCGGTCCAATCAGAGTCCTCGCTAAGCCCTCGCGTAGGCTCGCAAAGCCTTCAGAAACGCAACGTAACAACTGCTTTCTCCTGGTGGCATCTCAACTCAACGTTCCGTTGCGTTTCACCCCTACCCTACTTTTCCCGGATTTGGTTTTCTGAGCTTCGCTTACCAACTCTGCAATCAGCCTATTGTACGTCTCTGAGTCCTGCTGCAGTGCATCGCGCGTTTGAAGAAGGTATGTCAAAAGTGAAGACGTGTTTGTCGTCTCCAGGCGTAGGTCTGCGAGATATTTCTCCAGCTTTGTCAACGGAAACAGGTTTAGTTGATCTACGAAACGGTCACGATACACGTTTGGAATGCAAACAACGAATGCAACGGCCCACCTGTGTCGAGACTCAAAAGGTCGTCTATCTTCTTTGCGTCCAGCTCTGGTTTAGGGCCGAGGCTTAGCTGTATCATTATTGACGATCCAGAGCGTGCAGGCAGTTGAGGCGTATTTGATCGCGTCCCTGCTCGAGAATTACTCCGTGACGGAGGCGTACTCCGGATTGGACCGTTTGCGGCTCCTGGAGGAGCGGACACAGGTCGAGTCGAAATGTGAAGAAGCGGAAGGGGTTTAGCGGTAGCTTGGGGAAGAATTTCATCCAGGTTGACAGGAAGTCCGAGGGCGATTAAGTGTTGCTGTCGTATACGAGACCGTACCCAACTGATTGGTTCCATGAGAGGCGGTGAATTCAGTAGCGATGAATATAGCTCGCGGCTACAGGGCATGAACGGAATGAACGGGCAAAGGAACATGCGGCGCACCTTGTTGAAGTAGTTAGTACCTGAGCAATGCCCTCGACTTGTCTGATATCTTCGTCGCTGGTCAAACTGGACAGTTTGTGTGGCCAGACTGGACCAAGGATTTCCTCGATCTGTAGACTCAGGTCCTGCGCAGAAGGCAGTGGGTCTAGACGGAGGGACCTCCAGCTCAGCTGAGACAAGTCTGGTCCTTGTATTTCCTTGCTGAACGTCGTATCTTCCTCGAAAGTGAAATTAACATCTGAGCCCCCTACCTCACCAAAGTCCCCGAAGTCTGCGAAATCATCATCCTGCACAAGAGAAGGTGTTTTGGACTCTAATGGGGTGTGGAAGTCATCGAAATCATCGAGTTGGTCGTGGAATACGGCGGGAGAGGAAGAGGACAGTGGCGGAAGTGGAGGTGCAGACAACAGGGAGGGTGCTGGTGTAGGTACACCCCATATTGACGAATCGAAGCTGAAATCATCGTCGAAGGATTGCATCGCACCAGGTACCTGCTTTCTCGAGCGTCGAGCTATGAATGAAGAAAATGTATATGTCGTGTGGCAGGTTACCGCAGGTAACGTTTACGAGACGAACAGAGTCGACAGTGACAAGTGTTTCGGACTCGGAGGAACTTGGCACAGGCTTGTTCTCTGTTGGATCCAAGCGTTGCTTCGGTACAGATCCCCATGCCGCTGAATGTCCACACATTCCTATTTTCACCACCAGGAGATATCTTACCTCTTACCTCTCGTCGTGTACATCTACGGCGGCTTTACGATGTACTCCACCTCAGCATACAGCGGGGTGATCTCCACCGCGCTCGCCGAGCTTGGGCAATTCTCGCAAGGTGTAAGGAAATTGACTGGAAGACCTCATGGATGCTCGCAATCGGACTCCTGGATCACTCTGGGCGTAGAACAGAAAGCAGCCAAACCAAGATCGACTATCTGCGGACGATGATGCTGCATGCTCCTGAAGACGTTCGTACACGCTGGAGACACTACACTTTGATGCTGATCCCTTCGTCATACCACAGAAGGAACCAATCCTGTGTGAACTCGTCCACTTGTATGTCGTGGCCGGGAGACATAGAGAGGCCCTCAACGAGCTGGAATTGTTCGAATTCCAACCCTTCACTACGAATTACTACTGACCAAAAAATATCTTGATATTAGTTGTCTACCCTCGTTTCCTTACCGCGACAATGCCGTACTTCACATCTACGCAGGGATATGTTCTGTCCTTGCCTCTCAACCTGGTTCCGCAAGCGAGGTTGATGTACAATCAATCGATAACGAGATGCTCGACCGTGCTCAGATCTTTTTCGAACGTGCCAAGTCACTCGACCCGGAAAATATCGTCGTGGATTCATTGTTAGGCATGGTAAGGATGTCCTTTCGAGATGTACTATCACTCAGTGAGCTTTTACAATGGAAAGACCCAGAATCTCTCCCAAAATCCGATGGCCTTCCCGCAGACAGAAACTTCCGATGATGAGGCTAGCGCTGATCCGCGAGTCGAAGCAGGATCTGTCCGAATCAAGCGACTGCGAACTTGATTCTGACCTGTACAAAATGCCCGGGGTCTGAAACATCCACTACTAATAATATTATACGATATGCTTCAGGTGTCCGAGTCTGTGTCCAAATCGATGCTGGGCACTTCTTCGTGATCGGATTCGTCGACTAACATCGGCGCTACACATATAGTTGGCTCAGGTCCTTTTTGGGAGATCATCAACGATGATCCAGCTGGTGCGTCGGGCACGGCTTGTAGTGGCGGTACTGCAGGAAGAATAGATGGAGTGGTCACCTCCATTGGGAGATTACCATTGGCGTCATCTGTAGCTTGCGGATGCAGTTCGATGGAGGTCGGCAATGTTCGTTCTTGCGGTAGATCAAGGCGTGTTTTATCCAGAGCCAAGGAACTTTGGCTGAGTGGTTTTGGGTGGTTTTGTAGCTCGGGAGTGTTTGGGCGGACTTCCCCATTGCCAAAGGTCAGACCAAGTGAATGACGGGTTGCCGTTTCTTCTGCGCTTTCCTCTGCGGACGCGAGCGAAAGAGACTCCACGAAAGGTAGTGTTCGGACGAATGGTGGTCGACGAGGATGTAAGAGAAGGTCAACGTGAGAGTGGAGTTTGTCGCGCGTCGCTAAATTCTGTGCATATCGCTCGTTCCGAAGAGTCCACTTTAGGAATGGGCTCACATACCTCAGAGAAGAACGAACGGAGGACAAGGCCAGTGCCTTTGCTCATGGCATGCGAGACTCCTTGCGCACTTTCAACACACATATCACGAACTTTTCTGATCACCCTCCCGTGGAAGCTAGGATCTGATGAAAGACTTGAAGGTGGTATCGAAGGGAGTGACAGTAGGATGGACAGAAGCACTCGGTTCGCAAGGGAGCGGGTGGAAGGAGCAAGTTCTGCATTCAACATACATTGATTCGCAACTAGGAAGGTTTATGAGCAGCCAAACATTTAAACATTTGTCCAGGCGCTCACCATCCAGAGCTGCAATCAATGTATCACATTCATCGATCGTCGTACAGATCATGATATTGGTTGCCGAGAGCACATTGTCCATTTCATACTCTCGTCGCCTCTTTTTGCTTGCTCTCAACTGACTAGTGGCTCCTGAATGCGTCTCTGTACGTGACTGATGGAGGTAGAGAGGGGATAAAATGACGATGGTTGCTTTCAGGAGACGATTAATCCCGAGTGAAGTACCAACAACAGGGCAAAAGTAAAGCAGATGGTAGGCACACCGAAGGAATGCATGCCTCTGTGAGCTGTGAATTACATGAGTAATTGTAGGATCTCCAGCAAGCATTTACGCACTGCTCAAGATTCTGTTCAAGGTGAGACGAGATGAGCATGATTAGTCTCGATGTGTGTGGGGCTAGCAGGTCTTGCGTGCTAAGAAATGGGGTTCTAATGGATGCATGCGCAAGACGAAAGATTGAGCTTACGTTTGTGTCAAGCAAGAAAGCAAATGACAAGCCTGCATCCAAATTTGTGGCACCACTGCAGATTCGGCAATCCTAACATGTGGATCAAAGTGAGTTTGTCCCTAAAGCAGCCTGAGTGCACTTCAAATAGATAGGTTTTCTTAAAACCAACCTCATCATCAAGAGTGCTTGCCAACAAACACCAACAAAAGGCTGCAAGATGACCTATTGGCACTCTAACAGGGCGATTCACGGGTGCTCTACGGTGCTGGTGAGATAAAGAGGCGCATATAGCCAGAATTCTGGAGTTACCTTAGCAGCACACGAATTGCGCTGACTCCATATTTTAGCCTGTCGAGGTTAAGTGCAACTGTTGTCAAAGGATTACCAGTCATTGTGTCGGCGTGCAAGAGTGGTTTGAGTGGTTTGCCATCGGCTGAGCGTAAAAAGCCGATGGCCTTATGACTCAGTTGAGCACTCGTAGGGAATGTTGTTCGCAAAGCTAGCCAAGCAGACCAGGATAACTGCAGGACCTCGTCCAAGCAATTCCGCCATAAATTTATACCCCCAACTTTCCCTCCAAGGAAGTGTAGGACAGCGTAGAGATTCGCGGTGGCATCAAGAAGGCTATCCGCCGCGTGATGGACGGAACCGGTGAATACTTGATTACACAGCGCGTATAATCTGTGGCTGAGTGCTTTATGCAGCGAAGGGTATAGCGGTACTAATTGTGCCAGCGTTCGTATGGACGAGGTCTGGCAAATGATGAGCACCTAATTTCCATCAAGATATGTGGGGCTACCTTGATATCTCGGTCATTGTGCTTCTCTGCAATTGTTAGAAGTGCTGAGCTCACTTTGGGCACAATAGGGATTGCGACTTGTCTCTGAAACTCGAGGTTGTGCCCTGCAGCACAGAGAACCAGGCTCAAGTATCGCATAGACGCCCTTAGGATGGGAACGGGTTCGGGTTTCTGTGAACGAACGATTGGGAACGAATAATGCCACATGGAGTATCTAACAAACCGACAAGGATGGAAACACAATTCCAACCCAGGACTGGGCATTGTCAATGAGTAGCGACTTTGACAAGGATGACATCCGATACGCGATGCATATGGCGGCCCAACGTGCTGCAGGATCTTTTGAGTGCATCAATGAGGTGACACGGGTTATCCATTTCTGCAGATGCGGGGATGGGGCAAGGCAGGATGACGAAAGGTGGTCTAGTATGAAAGAAAGGTGAGCGATGCTGGACGCATCTGTCACGAGAAACTGGAGCAGGGTCTGAAGTTGGTTAGGTGCATCCATGGACTGGACGATTTTCTCGGTCGGATGGAGTAGACCGAAGCCTTTGGTTTTCAACACGTCAAAACAAAGCAGATGTCCAGCCCAAGTTTAAGTTATTAGAGCACATCCGTCACTGCGACAATGCAACAATTTGACCGAATCGAGCTCGACCCCGCAGTCGAAGGTCAATTTGCCCTTAATACATTCCAGGTTCGCCAGTGTCCTCTTTCCAGACCTCGCTCACCGTTTCCCCCAGGGGAAGTTCGACGTCAAGGACTTTGTAGGATCGGTGTCTGAGAGGTTGATTGCTCAGTCAAAGACCTCTTCGGGACGTGCGTCCGATCCTTCCAAGTCACCTCCGCTGTGTGACGTGTTTCTCCGCAGCTTTCGATCCGAAACCCTTCATCCGCACATTTGAAGCAGCTGTTGACCGTCTGATAGCAATTCGAAAGGATGTACAGACAAAGACAGAGCAGCTTGAGAAGAGCGTAAGGGTATCAGAACGAGAGTACTCAAAGAAGATGGCTGAATTGAACAAAGGATTCGAAGTATGTGCTACTTCCTCGTTTCCATTGCGTGAGCGACCGCGCATTTGTTAGGGTGTCGGCTCGTCGTTTTCGGCAATGGAGAGTAAATTAAACGAGGTCGGGCGCGCAGCGATTCGGATAGGTGCGTCCGCCTGCTCCTTGACATAGGTCATCCCACTGATGCTGAGTAGGTGAAAAGCTCGAGTCCGTTCACATCGAGCGACAGAGAGCGCAGGCAGCCCATGATCTGATTGATTACTATAACCAATTCTCCCGTGGGGACACAACACGTCTCGATGCTCTCAAGAAGGAAAGTAAAGGAGGCCGACAAGAAGTAGCTGTTATCCTCAGACGGTTGACGACCGTAGCCAAAGAGGTGGACCTTCCAGTTGCGGAGAAGGTGTGTTCCCAATGAAGTTTGTGTCGCACTTCCTGGATTCTTAACCATCCTGAAGACAAGAGAGAACATAGACAAGTATTGCGAGAAGTTTGAGAAAGATATGCTTTATCTGTTCGACAAATGTTACCGCAAAGGCGATCCGAAGATGATGCATGTTTGTCTGATTCTGATACGATCAATTATCAATACCACTGCCTCATACCCATCTAACAGCGTTGTGCTCAAACACTCCTGGATTTCAACGGCGGTACTTCTTGTGTGCAAGTATACGTTAATCAACACGACTTTTTCATGAACAAGACACGGGAGCATGTGGATCACAACGACAATTTGTATGGTTCATCTTTCCCTTTTTTTTTACTCCGCTAACATTGTGTTCCAGATGGGGTACAATCTCGAACCCAGACGAATGCGCTCCTCGATCCGAGTCAGGTCTAACCGAACTCTTTGGAGAAATTAGAGGAACGGTAGCACAAGAATCCCAAATTGTGCAGGCAGTTTTCCCGAACCCTCCTCTCGTCATGCAGGTATTCCTGCAACGCGTCTTCGCTCAATCAGTCAGTCCTGCATACTCTATGACTGGTATTGAACGTTCTGATATAATTTACTAGATTCAACAATATATCGAACAACTTTTGAATAAGGGGAGTTCCATATCAGAGTTGGCATATCTACGAATACTGCAACTCATTCACATCGAGACCTCTGTCTTGGTCGATGACCTGAAGAAACATGAACTACCCTCCCTTACCCCCAGCCGATCCGAGGCTACTGAGTTCCGTAATTCGCTTACTCATACCCCTTCTGTTGCTCACGGCGCTACTACGACGACGGTCTCCGCAATGCTGGAGACAGCCATGGAGGAATTGTTCATGCCATATACTGAAGGGCAGAAATATATTGATCACGAGAGCAAAAGCCTGACAGACCTCTACGCAAACCTTCTTAGTATTTTCACACAATTTCATGTGAGTTTAGTGCCATCTTCTCATCCTGCTACTGACCCGTATGTTGCGCCAAGATGAAAACACAGAGAGAAAAGGGAAAGGCGACCATGTTTGATCGTATGGTGGACCGCTTGGGAGCCGCTGCTGCCAACACATCAACAACAGCAACGTCTACCACTTCTGCACAGGCAGCGGCTGCTATCATGCGGTTCGGTAGTATGATGACTGATCGTACTTACGAGAGGACTTCCGATGAGCCGACACGTGAGGAGGATGGTCTCCTCGACATCGACACGGCCGAGAAAATGTTGAGGTGGCATGCCGAGGCCGTTGGACGATGCGTCGAGCTTAGTGCTCAAAACGACGTGTTAGTATTTTCCGATCGCCTGTCAGACGAATATCACACTAACGCGCGCATTCGTAGGCCAAAGAACACCTTCACCTTACTGAAGGTATTAGCCGAGGCAATTGCAGCCTCTTATCTCGAAGTTGCTGTTGAAACGTGAGTGTGAATGGTTACAAACAAGTATGCCAACGTTTACCCGATCACGCAAAAGTGCACATGCTCGTATCGAGTCCGCTGATACCAAGACGGAACCAAGCTTGCAGGCTTTAAGCGTGATCAACACCGTTGACCTTATATGCCATCTCTGGCAACACTACATGAACGTTGCCTTGTTCCCACTGGCGGCCGCATCTGTAACGATCCGACGCGAAATGTCTGTCTTCAATAACCAGGCAGTCAGTCGTGTCGAAGGTACCAGTAACAACCTACTGCAGCGGCTCACTGATGGTAAGTCTAACCAAGACTTTGCCCCAGTGGCTTTCCACAACCAGTCTTCCTAGCTATCGTTTCCTGGTTATCTCTGCAACTCGGAAAACAAAAGAAAAATGATTTCAAGCCTCGCAACGACGATCAATCCTTTGCCCGTGTCAACACGGAACCATGTATTGCTTGTTGCGAGATTTTGGAGAAGGTTCGGGATGCTGCGTTCCACTCTTTGAGTGGCAAGAATCGCGAGGTCTTCCTCGCCGAGATCGGTACTTCGTTCCACAGGTCGGTACACCATCAGCGCCGTCTTCACTTGTAGAGCTGAATGGATGAATAGTCTCCTTTTGGACCATCTGCGCAAGTTCCCTGTCAGCGCGACAGGAGGGCTTATGCTTGCCAAGTGAGTCGACACAACTAAGGTGTCATGCAGCCAATTGACAATATCCGACAGGGATCTCAAGTCGTATCAAGACACTGTCGTGTCGTTCAACGTTCCTTCTCTCGTCGAACGTTACGAGTTCATCCGACAACTAGGCAATGTCTTCCTCGTTCGACCCGATATATTACGCTCCTATATCACCGAAAATTATCTCGGTCGTATCGACTCTTCCCTCCTCAAGCCATATTTAGCACAGAGAAGTGACTGGGTCCAGTTCGAGAACCGTTTCAATGAGAGCCCGGAGATGGATGATACCGCTACTGACGTCGCCACCAAGGGTCTCAAAGACCGCTTCAAGATAGCGCGCCTGAGTATGATGATGAAGGAATTAGAAGGCTTGAAGCTTGGAGATGGCATTGCTGCGACGATTCCGAGTGGAATAACTCAGAACTTTACCGTCACCGGACGTGGTTAGGACAGTATTGATGGTTATGTAGCGATAATAGTAATATACACACCAGGCTATCCAAGCCTATTCTCCCCGGAAGACGGGTGGTCGCTTTGCTTTGAACGCTTCGAGAGCTTCTGTTCGGTCTTTGGTCGTAAGAAGGAGATCGTACGATGCTCTTTCAAAGTCAAGACCTAAGAAACGTGTGAGCAGCTACGCGGGCACAGGGGAAAAGGTATCTTTTACCAGACTCCAGGGAAAGGTCCCCTGCACGCGAAATGGCCTGCTTCGCCGCCCGGAGGGCCAACGGTGCTACGATGATCGATGGGTACAGCATGCACGCAGACCTCTTCGGGAAACCCACCGTTCTTGGCCATATCCTGCGCAAGTTGCAGCGCGCGATCGTACGCGGAGGACGGGGGAGTGGAGATATAATCCACCACACCTGGGAGAGCATCAGGGGACGAAAAAGACCGTGCCGAAACGTCGTACTGACCCCACTCGAGTGCCTCGACGGCGGTCAGCATGCGCGCAGTGAACACTAGGTCTTTGGCTTTGGACAAGCCCAGCAACCGGACGGCCCGCTGTGTACCTCCTGCGCCAGGGATGATCCCAAGGCGTACTTCAGGTAGACCGATCTTGGTCACGTCATGGCCTACGACGCTTACCGTCCAGCACTAAACCTCAGTGGAGGAAAGGAGCGTACCAGCAACGCGGAAGTCGCAAGCAAAGCTGAGCTCGAGGCCACCACCGAGTGCGGGACCGTCTATTGCGGCGATGGTCGGCATGGGCAGGGACTCGAGTTCCGACAACGTGGAACGGAGATCGACGAGGAACTTGTTAACCTGGGTGAGCGTCATGGTGCGTCGTTCGATGAGGTCGGCGCCAGCACAGAAAGAGCCAGGCGACGAGGAACGTATTATGAGAGCGCGAACGCTATATGTGGGATGCGCTCGCTGGGATGTCATCCGTGTGAGGAGGACTGGTGCACACCTTTTGTCAAACTTGACGCTGTCCAAGCATTCGTGGAGCTC
>JBBPND010000136.1:0-23161 GCA_038090655.1 Gastroboletus turbinatus
CTGGTGGGTCTGGCGGTGAGATCGATGCTGCAATGCTTGGCGGGGGTGGGGAGGGGGGTGGGGAGGGGACGTCGTGCGGGGGGTGCCGTCGGGGAAGTGGCGAGTGTGGCAGAGGGTGCGAGGATGGCGGGGCGAGACGGGGCGGGTGCTTGCACGACGAGCGGGTACTGGCGGGGTGGTGGTGGCATTGACTCGGGGCGGGTGCGCGGTGTGGGGAGGGGTCGTCGAGATGGGCCGGCGATGTGTACGGGGATGGAGGGGTGTAGAGACGGAGCTCTGGTGGTGTAGACATGTCGTGTCTGCTCGTCGTATGCCATCGTACGAGACAATTCAAAAACTCATCGACAGTCGACTCATCTAAGTTCATCACGTGAGACATTGTTACAAATATATACAAACAACCCCTATCTCTGTCCCCAATACGTCCCGTGCGGAAATTCATACTCGGCGATGCTCGCCGTGTGCATCTCCGTACTGCTCTCGTGTCAGAAACGCACCATCTCCGCGACGCCACAACTCACCTGTATCCTTCCTGCCCATTCTCCGGAACGACATACCGTCCCTGCTCATTAATCGAGCACGGGTACACAAAATGCTCATGCAAATGCTTCGCGTATTCGATGACGTTCCGTTCCATCGTCCCAGAGATCGCAATATAGTCGATTAAACTGCAAAACGCCGATGCCTTCAGCCGGCCCCCTTCTTCCCCAGTAGTGACCCACCTCAGGTGAATAACGTGTTCACAAAGCCCGACACCACCTGCGTGCGGACACACCAACACGCCGAACCTACACCACACCCCGGCCTATCACCGTCCGTCCGACATCAAAGAGACCATCCCACTCACTTGGCCGCCATCAGAAGCACTCCAAGCACTTCGCTCACCCCACCCAGCCTACACGCATCAATCTGCGCGACATCCACCGCTTCCGCCTGGAACAGCTGCTTGAACGTCATTCGGTTGTGTGCGTGTTCCCCCGTTGCAACACCGATCCCGTACGGTGCGAGTGCCCGTCTGATCGCCGCGTGTCCAAGAATATCATCCGGTGCCGTCGGCTCTTCAATGAACCTGGAAATAACTTCAGTCTTGGTCATCACTCGACGACAACACACACCATGGCCGGATTTCTTCCAGCGCTTTCACATATTCGATAGCCTCCTCGACGTCCCACACCTGGTTCGCATCAATCATCAACACCGCTCCCGTCGGACCCGCGTTCCTCCCTTTCAACTCTGCGCTATTGGGATCGCGAAGCGCCTTGTCTAACAGATAACTCGTGTCATGTACATACACCTAATCCCCATGTTATCACATACCGGCAGGATAATTCTTTGGGTCGTCAATGATACGCCTGATCATTTTTCCCCGTCGCAAATCATCTTCGAGCGAGGCACCGACTTTCATCTTGAAGTGTGTCCACCCAGCCTGCACCGCTTCTTTCGTGAGTTGTGCAACTTTTTCATCGGAATACCCTAATCAAACCGTGCGCAGTAGACATTAAAATGGAATTATTTCTTGAAATCCTTTTTAAACTCACCGAGCCATCCAGCAGACGTAATATACGCAGGATATCTGCCACACACGTTATCGCTGATAAGCCATCGATTATGTGGAATTTGCACATACCCGACCTCTTTCACATACGCCTCTCTTTCCCGCTTCCCTCCTTCCTTGGCTTTCAGCATCGCTAGCGCTTCCTCGCGTGTGAGCACATCAGTGATGTACCGAAACGCCGTCGCATTGACAAGTTCTTCCTAGAGTCCGCGTCCACGAGGTCGATGGCGGCGTAACAACCAATACCGAAAATGTACACTCCATATCTAATTCGATCCATTCGTGTGAGAAACACGGGACGACGTACGGGAGTCATGTCCACGATAAGCTTCCAGAGTGGCTTCTTTCGCGATTTTGCAAACATATCCCACACCGCATTATTGACGGCTGCGAGCGCAAGATGAATAATACCCTTCTCCGGGCCGATCCTAGCATAAAAATGCCGCCCGACGGGCACATGCGTGCAAAGTTAACTTTGGAAGCGTGCGATCTGACGTGGACATATCAGATCGAGGATGCTCACCAGCGTAACTGAGGGTCGCCGGACATCCAGTCCCAGGCTTGACCCACGTTCTCAAAAAACTCCTCGGGTTCCCGGCCGATTAAGCGCTGGGAAACCACCCGGATGGCATGACAAACCTGTTCGTGAAACCATCGATCACCGTTTGTTGATCATCAGTCCAATGTATAGAGGGAAAGGGGGGATGGAGCCACAGGCACTGGAAACGCGCGCGCGCGCTCTCTCTCGTGTGTTCATTACACATGCAATGTGCCTCCATCCGCCACCGCTTATGGCTGTGGTCACCGGCGCCATTCCGCTTTTGATAAGAGGGAAAGCGAAGGACACACGCCTTCTCGTCTGAAAAAGGGCAACATCTCGATGACTCACGATATCAGTTCCCCGACCGATGGTGAACGTCATTCCATGGCCTACCAAACCATAATCGGTGTACAGCGTCACATACGCCGCGGAGTAGTCGCAGTCTGTGTTCCTGTGTGACGCGACGACATGACGATTCGAGAACTCAGTCGAGTCCTTGGCCGTAACCCCCATTAAAAGGGTCATGTAACAGCAACTCACATTGCATCAGTTCCGTCGCCCGTTAGGGACGTCGGGAAACGGACATCTAAAGAATCCCAAAAGTCGTCAAACGAGGGATCAGTGACAGACTATATGAGCTCTCGCTCACCATGCGTCTCAAAGCGAGTGAATCTTCCGGGCATTGAACGATACGACGACTGTTAGATCTAACTAAAGGGTTGCGTGGCAGTCGACTTGGTCAAAGGGAACAAGATCCGCCTCACCATTTTTATGGACATACACTAATAAAGACTCACGACTGTCATAGACTCCAAGATCATCTGACATTGACGGTGGGATTTTCAGGGAGGATGTACTACATACAGTACATACATAGGGGTCGGCGAACGGAATCCGGGGGCAATGGGGACAAGGGCCCAAATCACGCGCGCAAGTTGCTGGCCAAAAAGCCAGCCTGAGAACACTTGGGAAGAAGCTGAACACCGTGCAATGAGCTTTTCACGGACGATCGCGATCGATCCGTCCTGCCGGGTAACATTAGAACTGCACAGCCAGACATTTGGGTTCTCGAGTCTCGATCTTGTTCGACATCGAATATTGAATACTGGAGTCCCTGTCCCTGTCCCCGCAGCTCTCGGTCTTGGTACTTGGAGCGATATGGACTTGCACTACGATACAGGAACAAGGTCTCAAGTATCGACCGAGTCAAGCTTTCGCATGGCACTGAATTTTCGCGACGGTCTGTAGTCCACGTTCAAGAAAGGGATGCATGTCCTGCGGCGTGTTGTCCGCGGCGTGGAATGACCGCAGCAATCAACCAGCCACCCAAAGTCCTTTCGACCAGGGTAACACATGGTCAAGGGGAGCTACAAGTCGACCTACAACCTGGATGGAATCACACAGTTGCCGGGAGAAATACAGTACGAACATTGATGTTAGGGCTGGGGACAGGTGCAACGAAGAAAAGAACAGGCAGACGGGACGGACAACAAGCAAACAGTGGCAAACCGAGCAAGTGTGAGCAGAGTACGTGCAAACGGTTGCAAGACCTTTCGACACAATCATCGCAGACCAAAAGAGGAGAAAAGGGAGAGAGGCATCGAAGCGTGAAAGAGAAATCGAGAAGAGTAATCACCATCCAAAATTCTGGTTTTGTTTGGTAATCCCCCTTTCCTGCCAGCGACAGACCCACATGACAGACATGCCAGTCAACAACCCTTGCTCGCAAACCCGAACCACGCCTTCCTCACGTATGCTCAGTTCACGTCGTCCAGTTTTTCCTTGGCATCGGCCACTGCCGCCGCCGCCGCCGCCGCGGTCGCCTGCTCGCCCTCAACGTCAAAGTTCTCGACGAGATCAGGAACATCGTCGTCATCGTCCTCAGCACCACCCACTGCTGGCCTCTGTTGCCCTTGTTGGATTGCTTGGTAAGATTCAGCGAGCTTGCGCAGTGATGCGAGGGAATCAGGGCCAAGCTGGTTTAGGATGCCCGGGACCAGCTCTGTAAGCTCCTTGACGTGTCCTGCGCCATAGATCGCAAAAGTGTTGGCGGACACCGCGGCATGAACTGTTCATAAAATAATAACACAAGATTAATACCCCAGATCCCTCTCGTCCGACGGAACAATGAGAGAAAAAATAAACATCGGCGATGTATACCCGGGATTATTTTAGGATGTGATCAAGAGGAGGACGTGCCTTTTGGGGTGGTGAAATGTAGTACGTTTCCGTCCTCTCTGAACATGTTTACTTCCTCTACTCCAGGAATAGGTTGTACATTGAGTTTCTTGAGGGCAGCCTGTAGTTTTTTGTCGTCTTGTGCGGCAGAGGGTTTTGTTTTCCGGACGACTTTCCGACGCATGGTGCCCTTTCCACCTGGAACATGTTAGAAGCGATGATTTGGGGGGCAGATGCAGAGAGATGAAGCGATGGCCACACCGCATGCAGGGCTGACCAAAAATCGCTCACCAAGCCGGTTAGCCGCAGCCGCAGCCTGCAGTTTGGCCAATTTTGTTGGATCCATGAGGAGCGGTGAACAAGGATCAGATGTGCCTGCGGAGGAAGGGGAAGGGGCGAATGCGTCTAGTGTACGGTGAAAAGTTACGAACAAGGTTTGCACGCAAACATGTGTACACAAACAACCCACCCAATTCCCAGCGGTGCAGATAAGATAATCTTTACCAACGTCGACCATGTCCCCCATTCAATTCTACATCCGTCCCGCCACCGTCGACGACGTCGTGCGTAAATATTCATGGCGCCGCCACGTCCGTCACTGACAAAGTCATCCCAGGACACCCTCCTACAGCTGGTCCGCGATCTCGTATGATCTACCCTTTCGCACCGTGCGACCAGCACTCACTCAAGCATAGGCCACATACGAGAAGGAACCAGAGTCCGCAAAAGCCACTCGAGAACTGGTAAGCGCACTCGTCTGTCACGATCAGCATCCACCCACCCTTCGCAGTTCAGAGAAAACCTCTTTGAAAAGGGCTACGCACATGCCCTCCTCGCGTTCCAAGGCACTCCCGCGGAGCCCGGCGCGGCCCTTGGCATGGCCCTCTACTTTTTCAACTTTTCCACCTGGACGGGAAGGCCAGGGCTGTATGTACGTCCGTACACACAGTCGTCACGTCCAGTCTTGACACGGACACTCGATACATACAGCTCGAGGACTTGTTTGTGAAACCAGAGGCCAGGAATAGAGGAATTGGCAAGGCGCTGTTCGCCGAGCTCGGCAAGGTGGCACAGGAAAAGGTATCTTGCTTTTTCCCTCTTCATTGTGGGCCAACGGCGTCTTTTCTTTCCCTGACAGAATTGCGGACGTCTTGATTGGTCCGTGCTCACGGTGGGTGCACGTGCCTGGTGTGGCTACGCTTGGGAATTCATTCAGACATATGCAGTGGAACGAGCCTTCCATTGCATTCTACGAAAATGTTTTGTCGGCTAAGCGAATGGACGGCTGGATGGGCATGCGGTTGACAGACGAGGGCATCCAAAACATAACAAAGTTTGCCCTTCTCGCTAACTGAATGATTTACCCCTGTGGTGGGCCCACTTGGAAGAGAGTTGACGCAGCCATACATGGAGAATGCCTCCACCCGATCACCTTTGCTGTCGCGGCAGTGCCAACCTAGTTGCCACTGATTTATGACGGAGCTCTAGTGGAGATTTGACATGCACGACTGTAAAGCATCGTGTTCGAGGTAGACCAATAAGGATACATGTTATACTCCATCGTAACTCGCGCCACCGGCCTACATCGGATAGATGTATCAGGAAAGGAGGATAAATACGCGGAATTTCGAATGCGTCGCTCACTTTACGCAGCCTAGAGACGATGGGGTCCTCTTTCAAGTCATCCCTTTCACGAGCAGCCACCTCGATTGAGTAAACACGCAGCACCTGTTTGACGTTTGCTGTATGGACGGAAATCTAAAATGTGCAGAGGAACAAAGTGAGTTGATGGACATATTGGCATCACAACTAGGGTAGAATGGGTGTGTGATATGCTTCAGGGAAAAAAGACAGCCCGGAGTGCCGATTGTTTGACAGATACACGCGGCGTCGCACGTAACCGGAGGACCGGGAGACCGACCTTTGCTTTGCGCATCACCTTGCAGCTAGATCCGATCCACACCACGAGAATGAACTTTTCGCGCTGTGACTCTTTGTCATTGGAGTACGTGATGCGTGCATAGCCGTAAGAGGCCTTGGAATCATCGAGAGCGTCTCGGAGCTCTGAGAGGCCCCGTGTGCCTGTCTTTGTGACTACGAGCTTGTCTGAGCGATCGGACTGGTACGTGTGGGGAAGGCGTGTCAGGCCAAGCCACAGCGAATGGAAGAAAAGGTCACCCTGACCTCATAATCCAAAAGCAACCAATTAGTATCAGATTTGTCAGAACGCACGTCCAAGTAGGCTGGAGGATCAGGGAACACGATGCTAGTTTAAACCACAACTGACGCGTCGACGAGAGCAGGGCTGACCTTGGTTGATCTCTGCGTCCGACACGTCCGCCATGCTCAGTGAGCGCTAGGTCGGAAAGGCTGGGGTCGACCTACCAACACCCATCATGCATGATCGGGGGATGCCGACGGTCAATATCGCGGAGTGTGAACGACCTTGCAATGTCAACGCTGACCATGTCTCTGAGAATTCAACAAGTCCTCTCCGTCGCCGGACGTCGTCTCTACTCGCAACGCAACCCACCCCGTGACTGGCAACTAGCCGGACACGTTCCACCCACCTCTCTCCTCTTTGACAACGACGCCCCGTCTCTCGATCTCAGCGAGGACGAACCACCACCACCACCCCCCAAAAAACCCAGTGCAGCTCCAACCCCTGAGGAGTGGCGACGGCATCGCGAAAGGATCAAAGAGGCGTTCCCGGATGGCTGGAACCCCACGCGGAAAGTGTCGCGCGATGCCATGGACGGACTTCGTTCCCTGCACGCGTTCGACAAGGACACATTCTCGTGCGCGGTGCTCGCGGACAAGTTCAAGATCAGTCCAGAAGCTGTTCGCCGGATATTACGGAGCAAGTGGGAGCCATCGAGAGAGAAGCGGGCCCGGCTGGCAGAGAGGGAAAGAAGGAGCAGAGAAGATTGGATCGCGAGAAGAAGACAAGAAGAGAAGGACAGTGCAACTCAGATCCTCTCCGAGGCTAGACAGAACGACAAACCACGATCGCGTCAAAGGTTAACACGAGTCAAGTCAAAGGACAACTTGTTCTTCAAGTGACATCCGCCGTTCTAGACGTGCGAAAATGCACTGCGACGTTTTCGGTGTTGGAGTCTATGTATCACTCGCCGACGCTAAAGTAGACAAGCGTAAACGCGTCGTCTTACATGTCACTTTTGATGCACCTCAAACTTCGTCTTGTCTGGCTGGACTGGATCCATGACTAATTGCTCTAAACAATTACCTAGACTCTATAAACGAGTGATTGGGTATGTGATAGTTCAAAAGTACAGCGGTGACTAGAGGAGTAGTTATAACTGAAACAGGTACGGTTAACTAGACAAGTGTATATACCAAAGTACGCGCGGTCCCGAGTAAGTTCGGGATCCTAGAATTTATTCAGAGTTGATAAATATAACATAAAACGTTGTTAGTTTTGAATGGCCGAAGTGAGCGTGTGCTGAATGATGTAAGATGTGCAGTTCGAGGTCGTGGTACAAACGAGTCTAGGGATAAGTACTGAGTCCGGTGGTCAATGTCCAGCTTGACCTATAATGATAATTCGGTCTTGTCATATGCGAGGTAATAAACGTCTTTGTCGGGGCGACACAAGAGGATATCGTTCCAATTGGGTCGTGGCAGGAGGTCGGGTTGTGCACCTCGCGAGTCCACAATCGAATACCGAAACCGCAATAGCATCATCGAAGTGATGAGCTTAAGCTCCATTCTCGCCAAGCGTTGGCCAAGACAGATGGTTTTTCCTGTCAAACCAAAGCGTCAACTTCACCGCCAACCACGTAATGACGCAGCTGCAGTGCGCACTCACCACCTCCCCATCCAACGTAGCCGAACGGCGACTTCGCCTCCTTGCGGCTCGGGTCGAATTTCCACGGATCGGGATATAGTTCCGGGTTAAGATGAACGTCCGAGAATGGATAAACAACGTATGCCCCTGAAGGGATGGTTTTGGAATCGATGACTGTGTCAGGTCCGAGGTTGCGACGCATGGCGGTGTGTGGCTGCGCAATCCGAAGTGTCTCGTGGATAAGGGCATCTAGAACAGGTGTTTCTGCTTCCCAGGCTTCCATTGGAACGGATGCCAAAAGCGACGGAAGCGAAATACTAGTCGCTGCTTCTTGGCGGTACGTTGACACCAGTCCTTCGATCTCACGCGTGGCCTTGTCCTTCCACTCCAAGTTGTTGCCAAGAAAGGTTACGAGCCATGACGCTGTGGTACCAGTCGCTCTGGCTCCCGCAACTAGCAAACCCATTATGAACTGAAGAGGCGTTAGTGGGGTACCAGAAAGATGACATCCAATCACTCACTCCCACCATCACCAGTCGCTCATCCTGGGCGTCAACGAGCATCTGGAGCGTGTCATTTTGAGGTTTGCCGCTCTTTAGCCGAATATCGATGGCGCGTGAGACGATGTCGTAAACCTTCTTGGTCGCGAGTAACTTCTTAAGCATACTCGGGCCTGGCAGCCAAGGAAGCAGGATAGTCGTCGGGGTAGTTCCGCTGTCCAATACATCGTACAGGCTTTTGAGCCGCGCAACCAGTGCAGGATCGTCTGCGATTTCTTGACTAGCGATACTGCGCACGGTAGTTTGGAAAACGAGCTGTCGTGAATGAATAGGAAAGCCATTAACTGCCGTGAACACAACGCCGTCATTCAGTAACATACTTCATATATTTTTTGAAAGGGGTCAAATGTTCCACTTGCTCCCCAGGTGTCCATAACCCGGTGACAATCCTCCAGAATGGGAACAATGACTGCATCGGGAAGATTAGCGACACAGACGAATAGAGGTCAGCCACGCGTACGTTGTCTGAGGTGGTCATTTTTCTGCACTGAAGCGAGACGTTTGTGGATGAGGGCTATTCGGCGGGTTTGGAGATCGGAGGTGACACCTTTGACCATAGGGATCTAATAGTGGTACATTACAACCGATGCAGATAGAGTAGGGAAGACTACACATACCGCACCAGACAGAACCTTGAACCCTTCTGTCAGATCGAAAGCCCGGTTTGCGAAGAATGCTTTTCGTGCCGACTCCCCGGATACGACGATGACGGTCTCCTGGGGATGACGTTAGTAACCCACGCGGGAGTCCGAGAGGTGGGTGAACACGAACGCGCAACATGTTGAATTGAAATAGCTTCTCCCCGGTCTTGCGGAAACCGTCGTTGAGGAAGTCGAAGCGTCGTCGAAAGAATGGGGCGATGGCGAGGAGATGGGAACCAGGTAAGTAGACAGGGGTTTGTGCGGAGAGGTCGTCCTTGGACGAGCCATGACCAAAGACCAGGAGCGCAAAAAGAATGACGAGAGCCAGAACCACTTGGGTCTTGAGGCTCGACACAAGAAAGGCGTCGGCAGCTGATTGTAGGCCGACTGTATACATGGTTCAGGAAGCGGGAAGCTTTTTTGATAAGAGGGGAATACGGCGAGGGACAGAACGGAATCGATGGTGCTCTTTTAACTGTTGCAGTCAGAGTACACGTTGAGCCCTGTGAATATCATGACATTAGAGCAACACGCTTCATAGCCAAGGTGCCTACCACCACTGGCACGACGGGCGGAATCCAAATCGAGCCAAAAGGGATCTTGACGATCAATCGCCTCGGTCCCGCGAATTTGCAATCGAATGAAAGTCGCGTGCAATGAGTGGCCGCCGTCAGCCTGCAACATGCAGTTGCACATTAATGCAGCATCGGAGCCATCCTGTCCCTTCACAGTCCCCGTCCCCTGTGAGGGACAGAAATCCAGTGCCAACATTTGACAGGATTTTCATCGTTTCAACCCTGAGCGCAGTGCGACCAAAGTACCTAAGGGCGAGGTTTTACGCCTCGAGGTATCGGTGCGGCGGGGCATTACGCCCATTTATTCGTCATAGACTCCCGTCGGAAGCCGATCGTCCCAGCACCAAGACCGCGCATCTTCTCCGATTGGAGTGAGGAATGTGCCAGATGCAGGTTCATAGAGTTGTAGATTGCGATCACGGACGGTTCCGAGTGAGGCCAGGGATTCCACAGCCGAATTTCTATATGATAATCCACATTCATTTGGAACGTCAGAAACACCCCGCCAACGTGTATATTCTCTCCGTTTATCACTGGGGTGTGGGCCCGGCACAGTGCTGTGTCTCCGAAGCGTGGGAAAAACGGTGAATTAATCACGCGTCACATACACCGCCCAACTCAGAGTGCGAGTGATTGAGCACTGTCAACACACAGTACCAATGGGTCAGAGCGGCCGTGACTACGCAGACGTGGAAAATCTGGTGCGAGGTAAAAAGATAATCAAACTTTCCGGGTGCAGTCCGCTCGGGAATGCGGTTGGCGCTGAGCGGGAATGAAATCAGAAAAACGCATCAGGCACGCAAGCTCACGGCGAACGAGGACAACGCACTAAATCAATGCACCCACTATGTATAATGTACCCGAGGTGAGTAGCCAACCAAAGCCCATCTCGGAAAATACTTTCACTGTACCATGTCTCGTGGCCAGCTGCGTAACAGGCACAACGGCACATAGTCCGAGGGCGATGAACACCCCCGTTCTCGCACCTCGATGGGTTGGCCTCGCATAGTCCGGATTCAAGACGATGTACGTCGCACCTGTCATACACAACACGTTGTAAAACATCCGTTAAGCTTTGGAAAGTACTTACAGGCACCAGCGGATGCTATAGCAAGGAGATGAACGGCCTGAGACAGGGGGTCGCAGAAGAAGCCATAAAAAATGCAAGGCACGAACGACCCAACAATAAGTACTACCGAGAGAGATCAGCGGTGGGCTATCGTGGCCAAGGTGGCGGCACCGTCCTGACCTATGATGCCAATGTAGTCCAAGGAATGACATCTGACAGATACCTGTCTGGTTTGAGTGTCTCGAACCGTTTCGGTTTGGGAAAAGCTCACTTTTTGAGAGTGACACGTAGACGTATGATATGTTGCACTGGCAGACAAACAAAAGACGGCGGACATAAGGAATACTGCAACGACGCAGGTATCGACCCATGTAGTCGTCTCGTACACTGCCACGTGTCTTGTCTGAAAGGTTGCAAGTAAAATGGTGAAAAATATTGCACCCCAAAAGTGACTGTGAATGTTCACTGTGAACATCGGATGGTAGATCTGCATTCACTACGAGGAATACTGAGGGGCACTATCTAGGCTCACCAGTCTCATTGTGAAAGTCTAGCCATTTGGAAATTGTTTGTGAGCACCTATGAAGGGACGCATGACGGCTTACAGCCGAAGATAGAGGCAACGCAACCAGACCACCTGTTTTGTACCCTGAAAAAACCACACTCAGCTCTCGCCATTACGGACGGACCAAACTACCAATCATGGTAGTCGAGCGTGCTTACGGACGATATCCACTCAAAATGCACTCGTTGTCCCTCTGCCACTCGGGTATCTCGCTCCAGGAGAGTGTCAACGAGTTGACAGCTTTTCGCTTTAGCTTCACGTCGGGCCTCTTCACGTCATTCGACGAGATAGACGAAGGCATGCGCTTGTGCATGGAAGCAAGTTTACTGTGCAGGAATGAAAGTTCTAGTATCGTCTACCTTTTCTAACTTTGCAGGACGTTTCAAATGAAGGTGAATGAAGGTGACAACGCCAGGGAGTGCAATACAAACAAAGAAGTTCATTTGGGATAGTACGATTGGTCGTTATGGGCCGTGGGAAAACGAACGGCACAAGATCTTGATTCCATTCTGAAGCCAGCCAGGTACACACGCAGCATATCCGCATCATCATGAATGATGTAGCGTATTGGGGTTCGGGTTACATACATACAAGTTCAAAAGCCAAAAAGCCATAGTAATGATTATCGCTTCCGAGGCCACACGTGTTCTGCTAGAAAGTGTATACCAGTCTAAGTGTCACCACGTATGAGCGAAATGTCATGGATGCTAATCATATGTGCAACGTTGTTCCGGTGGAGGTCACGAGATGAAAACTTTTTTCAACGCAGTCAAGTCGCAGACTTGACCAGACCGTGGACATATCACTTTGCCGTTGTTCTTGGCGGCCATCTCTTCCAGTGCCTAGGTAACAGGTGAAGCCGTAAGAGTTGCTTCATGTCAACGTGCAATTTTATCATACCTCTGTCGAGTAAACGTATCCGTTTGGAAAGGCCATCGGCATGTTATCCTCATCCATGATTTTACCGTTCAAATAGCAGACAATCGTAGAGTTAGCATGGTGACTGAAGGGTACCTCTTTGGCGAGAACGCTGATGTTGGGATCGCACACCGGACAGTCGACATTGTGCGTGAGATCATAGCAAGCGGGTAGCTTCAGGGAAGCGAGTCCGGCGTAAAGCGCGAGGTGCAAAAGCGGTTCCGTCGGCAAACTGTTCAACGAATAAATAGCGAGGCGGAATGCTTGGATCAAAGCGGTCCAACGAGACTCGTCGTACAGACGCTACAGCGCCGTGAGACTCGGCGGAAATCGCTTCGATATGGATATGCCACGAACCTTGTACTGCCCACAAGTTGTCGAGGGTTGGACCGCCAGGAGCGCCAAGGCTTGCGTAATCTGCTGCAAGTGGGTCTCTTGCCACGATACAAGGTACCGTTTCGCATACGTGATCGCATCCTGTGTTTTGCGAGCGCGGGCTAATTCAATGTATTCCTGAAGCCGGAGTTCGAACTCGAGAGTGCTCTGCAAAGTATCGGAAATTGCTACGTTAGGTCAGGATGGCGTAGCTCGGGAACTCACCCTAATTTTCCTCAACGCCGTTTTATTTTCGCTGCACCATGCTATAGCTTCGGAACAGCTGTGCCGGAAGAGCGCGCGTTCAATCCTGTGGATGTCCATAAAAAGATCTATATCCACAAGGGTCTAATGGATATGAACTTTCAACGTGGGCTCCAGCAGAAACTGACCGCAGGGTTAACGTACATCAATGCCCCTCTCTTGGGCTAGTTTCCTCGCGGTTTTTTCACGGCCCGCGCGGAGTGTCCAGTCGACCAGCCATCGGTCCAGCCGCGTGTCCGCCCAACGTGAAAAATCAGGGCAGTTCGTGGTCGGCAGAGCCTCGACCAGCGCGAGATGCTGAAGCCGTTCATGAGTAACATCCAGTGTCGGCCTGCCATTGTTTTCCTGCAGATCCGAAAGCTGTGAAGAGTACGCATCTGATGAATCACTGTCAGCGGCGCACAATACATGAGGACCCGACCTTGCGTTTAAGATTCTCAGCTCGCGCTATCATCCCATCAACGGTCTTGGCGGCATCCTCAAGGTTGATTTCGTTTCCCTTTGAACGCCTCTGAAGTTCGTTCGACGTTGTCTGTACGTTACCCAATTCACGCTCGATGTGCCTTTGAGATGCACGAAATACTTTGCGATAATTCTCGTAGGGTACCTAACATGCATCTCGGTGAGAGAAGTACCCGCTCCAAGGACAGTTCGACGTACGCGCGCAAATGGTTGCTCAAAGAGCATAACGCCATCAACGTTCACTTTGTTTGTGCTCATGGCGACGAATTATTAAAGCGGCCTTGTCTGTTGTCAAAGACAAAGCCAGATACACGGTGTTGGCAGTGCCCCCTATCGTGATCATCACGTGACAGGCTAAATATTAGCTGGCGCTGAGAACACGTTCGTTGCAATGCACCGGATAATTTTTTTTCAATTGGCGGTGGCTAGAATTCTACCTAGAACCACTAAAAAGAGTATAGTCATCCGTTCCTCGCCCCCCGACGCTCCCTCCTCCAGGCATAAATCTCTCTCCCGAGCGCGACTATCAGAGGCACTGAGACGGAAGCAAACAAAGGGGTGTAAACAGCGTATTTGTGCTCGGCAGGGAAGTACAGCATTGCCAGCATGCCGGGATTAAAAAATGCATGCGATGCCAAAGACAAAGCTTCACTGGACCGTCGCAAAGGGACCGCTGGGGATTCCACCGTTGATCGATAAGCCTATGACAAAATCACCTCGTTAGGATAATGTTATTGGGCGAACCGAAAATGGGATATAGACCTCTTCGAGAGCTGACAGCGCATCGTGTACGTTCCCCCTGACGTTTTCGTCGACGGGCATGGCCTCGATCTGGTCCACGAGTTTCACGATGCTGTGAAGTGTCTGTTGGGTGCTCAAAATATTCTCTGAGGTTCGGCGTCGCAGGAGGGCATCCAGCTGCCAGTCGGACAGCGGCGAAACCACTTTGGACCGCACGCCATGAGGAAGGGAAGGAACACCCAACAAGGCAGTCAGCTGACTAGAAAATGCAGAAAAGACAGGCACCAAGTCCGCCGCGGTCAAGTGCGCCATCATCGCATCTTCCGCATGCCTGTTTAGAATGAAGATACCACCCCATTGGGGCAGAAGAAATGCATTCTGATCCGTAGGTGAACCTGAAATCACTTCAGTCACCCGTTCACTTAAATTTTAATGAACGCCTACCGTGTGCGTCAAGGATACAAAGCGGCTGCCGGGATGACGACGGTACAAACAACACAAAATGGAGCACAGGGTCATTGGATACGCTGGAAGCTGAATCAAATATCAAAACTCTTATCCCGGACGTCCAGCTAACGGAATAATTACACAACGACCATTCAGCGGAGTTGATGAATACGGTCAAATCCTCAGGAGTGACACCGTGAAAGGAAGTGTTGCCGTCAGTGAATGGCGTGGGTTCGAACGCAAGTGGTGCATGGTATTGAACCTGACTTTCGACGGAGATGTTATGGAGCATAGTCAATTGGGACAGAATTGGAAACAGATGGTCTGCAGGCTTCTGATCAACCGTCGGAACTGAAATGACACGGGACAACTTTCCTACAATCGCAGGTTGAATGTCCCAAGAATTAACGAGACGTTCAGATGCGGCGTTTTCGTTCAGCAACGTGAAAGCAAGCCGATAGTGGTTGCTGTATTGAATGACGCGTTGTTCCTGCATCGGGGAAATCTCCGGGGCAAGCAGGCCAAACAAAGTACTGGCCAGCCGGTGAACTGGAGGACCGTTACATGCATGAGGCGCTGAGGGTGTACCAATTACAATCCGACCCACCTGATGCATCCTCCAGGCTCACAACCAACTGTCTGGGGTGCTGGACAGTGGTGCGATTCCCGAGGACAACAGTATATGCATTTGAAGGCAGACTTCGGTCCTCTATAGCATTTATTACCAACTGCATGTTGTCCTCCCACTCAGTTCCTCGCACCTGCGCTCTCGCCAATACCCACCCGAATGTCTAGGTTTCTCCACGTAGGGGAAGCATGAAGAGTCTGAGTAAGATCTTCGTTGAGCTCTCTCGCCAAACGGGGGGCACCGTGTTCAAAGCTCGCCGCATCAAGCTGTACATATACGGGAAAGACGAGTTTTCTGTCGAGCTGCGCCCTTACACGGACCGAGGGCAGCGCAATACGTTCGATACTTGTGAGCCTCCACCAGAACGGAAGAGCGAGGATGATTATAGTCCAGTAAGAGCCTAGTACGAGCCTTCGTATCTTGGCGGACTCGAAAGGGAGTCTCCGAGGCTCCTTGAGACCGTGGCTTGGGTTGGGAGGGGCCGAGTCCATACCAAGTTCACGTCTTGAACGCGTTCAGACCAACCTCGACCAAGACCAGCGGAGTTTCAAACGTTCTCTCCCTCATACTTACTCCCCTCTTGTCTTTAGAGTCCACGCGCTGTCCAAGAACAATTGGTAGGACTCCAGTTTCGACGCTGTCCAAGTTATCTCGACCTGCAGTTTCGTGCACCGTGTCGCACGATAGTCTCTGCGGTACTCGTACTTCAAGATTCCCAGCGTTCCTTTACCATTCCAAGACTCTTGGCGGCGCATCCGATTTTTGAAGAGCTATCTTGAACATGTCTTCTATCAGCTATGGGCAGCTGTCTCCAACCGGAACGTCGCTGCCCCATGATTTCCGTCGACCTCCAGCTGTTTTTCCATCATACGATGTCAGTCAGATCAAATACCTTGCTCCATCAGTTCCTCAAAGCTTTTGCATAGCATTTCTCTCGTCGTAGATCTTCTTCTCCAGGTCCATTTACGAGGCGGCTCACTTACGATAGCTATAAACCTCGAGGTGGTGCATACCATGACGATCATCCCAACAGCTACAGGCCAAACGTTTATAGGCCCCAGCAGTACTATAGCCGTAGTCCGTCTCCCCCTCGTTACGACCGCGCAAGACCACAGGAATCTCGTCCGTGGGACCACACCTCTCGATGGCAGTATAAGCGACTTTCTCCGAGTCCACCACCGTGGGACAAAAATCGTCGTGATACCTTAGCTGAGAGGATGTTTGAACCTCAAGAGGTTTGGAAACAACCACAATTTGATAGACCTGCTCGGTATGAATTATATATTGTATCGTCTGAAGTAAGACTGCCATAACACTTAGTGCTTCGTAGATTGGATTCCACCCTCGATCGGTATGGAGATCGACGACGACAATCGTCACGAGACCTCTCTCCGCAAAGGCCTGCTATACGCTCGGACTTCGTACCGCACTACGACAGCTACCGCCCCTCCCCTGCTCTCCACGCTGTGCGCGATCTCGGGTCCTTTTCGCGCACTGCTGACACATACCGACCTCAGTACATGGACGATGCTCGGCCATCATCCTACGCAGGTGATAGTATAAGTTACCAGCGAAGATCTACCTACTATGATCGTGCGGACGAGCGCCAAGGAAGCTCGATTTCGAGTACCCCTCCTCGTCTATCCGCGTCGCTTCCAAAGTCACAGCATCATTCTCCGCCACCTCGTCCACTTACTGAAACGGAAGTATACCGAAGCAGCCCAAGACACTTTTCTGTTGCTGACGGCGGCCACCAATCCCTCTCCTCAGTATCCATCTCTCGCGCAAGTTCTATTTTTCGGGAGGGTCTCGATACAAGGTCCGAATCTCGATCATCGTCACGATCACCTAGGCGTTCGGGGTCCGGTATCTCCGAACTCGATGAAGAGTCTGCTCTTCCCCAGTTGTCGATCCAACCAGTGCGGGAGAAGGCACTCTCGCGCGCCACGAATGAAGTGCCGTTATCAGGCGATGACAGCAACGCTCCATTAGAACCTTCCAAATGCCTGGGAATGGTTGTGCATGTCTCGGCCGACAAGCTGTCGTCTAGCCACGAGACCATTTTTACCAATGGCAATTATGCAGCTAACCAAGAGGTTCTGGAACGTAACGCTTCGCCACTCCCGATCTCTAAATCAGTATATTCCAGTGACGCAACGCCTCACAGGGGTACGTGTGCTGTAAGGATTAAGAAGGCAACAATGTTGACCATGCGTTGCAGAATCGCCTCACGAAGTCGTGACTTCGCACGTGGCAGCAGACTCCACGACTATTGGTCCTCTCCGCCCCTTACCTGAAGAATCATCATCAAAAGTCGAGCGTTGTGTAGCTGCAGAATTGTCTACTACAGAGCGTGCTACTCTCGATATTTCTACTACTTCTCTCTCGGCTAATGAATGCCAAGAGTCCCCTCCCCCATCCTTGACAGTAACTCCCTCACCCACCGCACAGATACCGGAAAAGGGGTCCGACGTCATATCAAGTGCTATAGAACCCGGATTGGACATTAACCACACGAATCTGATGACCACCCCTGAGCCAGTTGCCAGTTCGTTGAGAATCGTGGTCAGTGATCATAGCACCATTCCGGCTTCTTCAACACATCGCTCTGTTGTATGTCAACCTGCCGACCTCAAGTCAACCCGAGAGGGCGTTCGAGTCGTCCTAGTCACACGTCTCCGCCGTGACCGTCAATCGCGTGCCGAACGAGTATTCCCTGTGCTCCGCGCCAATCAAGCAATTTCAAGCCTGCCCCTCCCACTTCCTCCTAGCAACCAAAATCGTCGATCGGAAGAACTCGTGGCTGCGAATTCCTCTGGTAGACTGACCACACACGAGGCAATCCGATCATCTTTGGTCGATCGCTTTGTAGAATGCCAGTCTGAAATCGTGGAAAAGTCCCGCAGGTTGAAAATCGAATATTTGGCGTTGCATGAACGGTGGCTAGAGCATTGTGCGCGGCTTGACGAAGCCCAGAAGACTGGAATTGGAATTCCGGAGGAGTCTGCAGTTCCGCCAGGTGGCAGGACAACCCGGCGTTCGACTGCGGTCATGGGAGATGCTGTTCGTTCGGACTTGGAGATGGAGCAGATCATTGCCAGCTTAGGCGTGGAAGAACTCACCGATCCCAGCTATCTTGCGATCAAGAACGTGGCCAAGATTCCAGACATGGTCTCTGTCACTGAGGGTTCTGTGCCCTACCTATTTGATGACACGAACAACATCGTCGATGATCCTTCGGAATTTTTCGGTGCCTCTTCCGGTCAAGATTATTGGACCGAAGATGAGCGTGACATCTTCCTCAACGAGTTCGCTGCGCACCCAAAACAGTTTGGTCTTATCGCCCAGCGGCTGCCGAATAAGACGGCTGCTCAATGTGTCACGTATTACTACCTCCACAAGAAGCAGGGTGTCGACTTCAAGAAAGCTGTCATGCAATACGGCACAAGTAGACGCCGTAAAAACGGTAGAGCCAGCAAGCAGCGAGGCAATGCCCTTTTGGCGGACATACGTCGTCACGATGACGAAGTTTCACGCATTTCCCCGGCATCCCTGAACGAAGCTGCGCCGTCTACCGGGAATAAGCGCAAACGAGCGGTCGATCGTAGCAATGGCGAATCGAGAAGATCTAGCACGTCCAGACGAACCACCATTCAACCAGAAGTGACGTCTTCGGGAACCACCCCCGATCCTGACGTGGAGCAGCCGAGAAGAAAGCGCAGGACCGCAATCTCCACGCGAGCGGTAACAGTTATCACTGCCGATGAGGTGGTGAACAACGATGTAGTTGAGTGTCCGATCTTAGCATGACGCAGGGGAGTGCGGCCCATCAGTGATCGGTTTGCCAAGAGTGGACAGATGTGTATTGATATGTACTTGATGGGGTTTATCGTCTGCCTTCGACCATAATAATGTGATACCCAAAGTTGGTCCTAACCAGTGGAGATAGAATAGGCTTGTCCACTGTCGATAGCATTAATGCAAACGCAGCATCTTGGAATGCGCCCTGAACCGCAAGGCAATCAACTCTATATGACCACAGTAGCAACGCGGGCAACCTACAACCATCGATCCTCGGGTCATCCAACCAAGGCTCCCCCCAGCTGCAAACCTCAGTCAGGAAGAGAAGCAACCAAGGACAGATATGACGGGTACCTTTGGCCTTGTCCTCATAATACTCTTGGGCGACTTTGTCGAATCGCTGACCCAGCTGAGTACGGTTAATGCAGCGATCTGGCAGAACAAGAGCCGTTATACCTGTATCTTCTCCAGAGCCTCCAATGCCTTTGACTGCTTCTCACATAGTATATGACGGACGTTTATCGCAGTAGCGGCTTTCAGCCCGCCCTTGGCCTGTCACAACAGTTGATGTCTCGACGCAAGGCGTAGGTGGTTGGAAGTGCACACCTTGCTGTCAGATTTCTCAGCAGTGTTGGCGCTCCCTTTTTTTCCGCTGCTTTTCTTATCGTTGGGTGTCGTCTTATTCTTCCCCATCCTGTCGGATGTGTCCAAGTGTATCCCATTGGCGTTGCGGCGGCTGTGTTGTGCTGGTCAGTCACGTGCAAATGTACCTTTTAAATTCCTCAGCAAGTACCCGCAGAGAACGATCATATCATCACCAGTATTCAATCTATGGCGGACAAAATCACTCGTATCGCCATCGTCGATGCAAATCGTTGCAAGCCAAAACGATGTGCCCAAGAATGTAAAAAGGTGCGCAGATCAGAGGTACTCCGTTGTCTGCGGCTGACTCGTTTTGTGCATAGTCATGTCCAGTTGTCAAAATGGGTGCGTGTCCTCTCTGATCGTGCCGAATTACAACCGTCCTTGACCCATCTTGTTTCTCAGGAAAACTTTGTATCGAAGTGAAGCCGTCAGACAAAATCGCATTCATATCCGAGTTCCTATGTATCGGTTGTGGTATATGTGTAAAGAAGTAAGTTCATGGCGAGGTCTGTTCTTGTTTGTTCAAACAGATTTGTGTAAGATGCCCCTTTGAAGCTATTGCCATCATCAATCTACCCACCAACCTCGAGTCTGAGGTCACCCACCGTTATACTGCCAACGCGTTCAAGCTTCATCGGCTTCCCACACCCCGACCTGGGCAAGTCCTCGGCCTCGTCGGAACTAATGGTATCGGAAAGAGCACAGCGCTCAAAATTCTTGCTGGAAAACTCAAGCCCAACTTGGGCCGATACGATGTGCGCAAAATTCGTTTCCACCTTCTCCAATGTGCCAACTAGATGTTGTCCATCCAGGACCCACCTGACTGGCAAGAGATCCTGAAATACTTCCGCGGATCTGAACTTCAGAATTACTTCACCAAAGTCCTGGAGGATAACCTCAAGGCGCTCATTAAACCGCAATACGTCGATCACATACCACGCGCGATCAAAGGAAACATGACTGTAGACCAAATGTTGGATTCCAAGCTAGAACTCGACAACAAGCAGAAAATGTGCGACGAACTTGAATTAAACCATGTTCTCGAGCGCGAAATATCTCAATTGTCGGGTGGAGAGCTTCAGCGATTCGCGATCGCGATGTCTTGTATTCAGAAGGCAGACGTGTATGCGCACCCCATAGTCCGCCTTCGCTCTTCATTCTGACCCCGTTTAGGTATATGTTTGACGAACCGTCAAGTTACCTGGATGTCAAGCAACGATTGAAAGCCGCAGAAGTTATCCGCTCATTGCTTAACCCAAGTTGCTACGTCATAGCCGTCGAACACGATCTTTCGGTTTTGGATTACTTGTCCGACTTTGTCTGCTGTCTGTATGGGAAACCATCCATGTATGGGGTTGTCACTATGCCTTACTCTGTTCGTGAAGGTGGGTAATTCGCGGAATTTGACCTGTTGTTGGCCAACCACCTTGGAACTAGGCATCAACATCTTCCTTGATGGGTTCATCCCCACCGAGAATCTGCGTTTTCGCGAAGAATCATTGTCTTTTAAGATGATGGAGACCGCAGAGGAGCTGATAGTGGACAAAACACGTCACTATAATTACCCTGCGATGACCAAGACGATGGGCAACTTCAAGCTGACCGTTGAAGGGGGCAGTTTCACCGACTCCGAGATCGTCGTCATGCTCGGGGAAAATGGTACCGGAAAGACTACGTTCGTTCGTATGTTGGCTGGTGTGATAACTCCGGATATCGAAACGGACAAGATGGAGCTTGCTGTGTCGCTCAAACCGCAAACGATATCTCCGAAATTCCCTGGGACCGTCCGCATGCTTTTGCTCAAACAGATCAAGCAGGCCTTCATGCACCCGCAGTTCCAGAGCGATGTACTAAAACCAATGACTTTGGAAAATATTATGGATCAGGAAGTAAAGACGTTGTCTGGAGGAGAGCTGCAACGTGTTGCGATCGTCCTCGCCTTGGGTAACCTGCATTCTTTATTCCCCTGAATTCACCATTGCTGATATAGAGTTAGGCAAACCCAATGTGTCTGTTTATTTGCTTGATGAGCCGAGCAGGTCAGTCACCCCAGCCACTCATGGGCACTTTTTTCCGACATGATTCATTTCAGTTTCCTGGATTCTGAGCAGCGCATTATTGCCAGCAAGGTTATCAAACGGTGTGTTATTAGATTTCAAAGTCCGGATCTGTTCTCTGATTCGCTCACAGATTCATCCTCCACGCCAAGAAGACCGCGTTCGTCATTGAACACGACTTCATCATGGCGACTTACCTCGCTGACCGCGTTATCGTCTTTGAGGGTCAGCCAGCCATCGCAGCAACGGCAACACCGTGAGTATATTGTATAACATTTGCATTCGTCGACACTTAGTGCCGCGTACAGACCGCAATCCCTCCTTTCTGGGATGAACCGCTTCTTGGCCTCTCTGGAGATTACATTCCGGCGTGATCCTACCAACTTCAGGCCGCGTGTGAATAAGTTGAACAGTATCAAGGACCGTGAACAAAAGAGTACGCTTTCATGAAACTTCTTTGTTGGATGATCTAAATCCGACATTTCTAGCTGCGGGTAACTACTTCTTCCTTGAGGAGTAAGTACGGAGTAGCTCGAACAGTACTCGCCTTCGGGGAAGGAAGGTTCATACCTTTCGCTACACTCTCCGAATATTGACGGATAATCGTTCATGGCATAGCTCGAAGTCTACTGTGTGTAATGCTGCATTCGTTATTTGAGCGCATCAAAACTCCTTATTTGAGGGCGAAGCCTGAGGGTCAGATGCATGATATCGCTTCTGTATCACTTGACTGAATGATCGTTCGCGATGATGTGCGCTGTTCGAGTCCATGCCTATGGAGGGCCGAATGCACAAATACTCAGCGCGCAACTATACGGAGAGCGCGCCACATTTGCGGGTGAGCGCGCAATTGTTTGACGGTCGAGAGTAGCATACTAGTAAGTAGTCTACTAAGGTTTCCTAATGCTGTGGACTTGGACAAAAAAAAAACCTGTCACGTGATCAATCACAGTCACGGTTCAATTAAGTATCTATAAGTACTAGCTAGAACACTACTTAAGTAACAAGTAGATCCCACTGCTCATATTTTACTTTCTCGCACTTTCTCGCACTTGTTCAGTACTTGGATTCAATTGTATTGAATCAAGCATATACTACAGGGTAAATTAAGGAGAACAGTAAGAAAAAAACCGCGACCTCGGTCACAGAGGGTTGCCGACCTGGTATCGTGTCGTTTGAGGCATGGGTGGCATTGTTTGAGATTCGGGTGAGCCGTTGGGGCGTCGTTTGGGAGGCGAGCAGGTCATTCGAGCTGCGGGCGGGCCGTTCGAGGGACAGGTGGACCATTGGTGGGTCGTTTGAAGCACGGGTGGCGTCGTTTGAGGTGCAGG
>JBBPND010000137.1:0-22908 GCA_038090655.1 Gastroboletus turbinatus
GAGTGTCAGAAATGGATAGAAAGCATGCCTAGAAGGATTCAAGCAGTTATTAAGGCCAAGGGAGGTCATACCAAGTACTAAATATCCTTTCTTGTACAAAGTCAAACAACTGTCCCAATGAGTTGTCGTCTTGCTATGGCTGCCATTTCATCAAATCCTAACTGAATCCTTTGATCCTTGCACCTATAGAAAGCCAGGAGTAAGTCCTTCATTTCATACACTTATATGTTAGGGCCCAGGTTAGATGCGGTTAGGGGTTATCAACTTTAGTGAAAAACATGCAAACATTGGGACAGTTGTTTGAGCCACTGTAAGGGCCAGCTGGAGTTGGACAGCCTGTATCACACCCTGATCAAAATGCCCCACATCTTTGAGTCCCAAAGGCTCCTTAATGCCCTATCCTGAGCCCAAGAAGAACTAGGGGCTCACATTTATGTCCAAATGCTACTTGATGCAATAAATGCTGAATTCCCAACCACCACTTCTTCTACCAATTCTACTGGCAGCTCCCACTCATCCCATATCTCCCCCTCCCACTCTGAGATAACACACTTTCACTCTAACAGTGCCAGTTCTACCACCGAGTCCAGCTCCAGTGATGACATCCCAGTGGAAAATCTTCTTCTAAACTTCTATGAATTAATTGCAGCACAGGAGAATGAAATTAGCTTGGCACAGGTTCTTCAGGCCCAGTGCCCCTGTTCTACCCAGATTCCACTGCTTCAACTCCTAGATGAGTGGCAGTTGAATGATCCCAAACTCATTTGGTGCAAACTTAGAGTGTCACATGAGGTCTTTGTCAAGATTGTTTATCTCATTCAGGATCACCATATCTTTCACAACAATTCCAACAACCCACAGCTTCCAGTTCAAATCCAGCTAGCAATCTTTCTCAATGCTGCTAGACATTATGGTAATGCAGCTACTTCACAGGACATGGCAGAGTGGGCAGGTTTCTTTGTAGGCACTGTTCACAACTGCTACAAGCAAGTGAAGTAATTCATTCTATTTTATTATATTATATTGCTTATTAGTGATTCAAAGGTTGTGGTCTTTCCACACAATCTATGGATTGTTGACTATGTCATTGGAGTTCCTGGAAGTCTCCATGATTCTGCAGCCTTTCAAAACAGCCAGGTTGCATGCTTTTCTCATTGATTTTTCAACCAAAATGAGTGGCTTTGGGCTGATAGTGCATATGACTATCAGCCATGGTTCCATTCAAAAGACCAACTGAGGGAGGTTTGACAAGGTCTCAAAAGACTTTCAACTACTGTCCATCCAAAGTGTGTATATATAAATTTTCAACTAAGCTTTTTTTTTTCTAGGTGCAAGTCCATTTAGAACACCTCTTTGCATATCTAAAGGGCCAATTCCAATCACTTCATGATCTGCACATTCAAATTCAGAAGGATAATGATCTCCAATATGCAAATTCTTGGATAAGAAGTTGTCTTATCCTTCACAATATGATTATAGAGATTGAAGAAGAATTTGGAATAGCAGCATCAGCAAGAGAATTTGCTGCTGAGTACCCTGAGGAGAGGAATGGTGAAGAACATGAAGAAGATGGGGAGGAGGAGGAGGAGGAAGGTGATGTGGAGGACACCGGGGCAGCAACACCATCACTCACTTATGCAGCACTTACTCCAACAACTGTAGCAAGAAGCTAAATGGTTGTGGATATATTCAAAGTGCAGTACATATCACGGCATTGGAACAAAAACTACAAGGATATCACCTATTTTGACTGCAGAGTTGTAAATACAAAGTTCAATTGCTCATGGAGTATCCTCACCATGCTCAGGCTCAGTTGTACTTTGACCCTTGACTTGATCCTAATACCTCATGATTTCAAGTTGGAGTTCCATCTTACAGAGCTCAGAGTCAGCCAGAGTTTTCTAATGTTCAGCTATATGCATCTTGTGTTCCTGGTGCTGGTGCATCATTGCCCACTCATGCTTGTGCTGTTGCTTTTTGTCAGCGAGCAAGGCACTCACCAACAAGGAGCATGTTGCCAAGGCCCTCACCAACGAGGAACATGCTGCGAAGATTCTTGCTGATGAGGAACGTGTTGCCAAGGCCCTCGCTGATGAGGAACGTGCTGCAAAGATTTTCGCTGATGAGGAACATGTTGCCAAGGCCCTCACTGACCAGGAACATGCTGCAAAGATTCTCGCTGACCAGGAATGTGCTGTGAAGGCCCTCGCTGATCAAGAACATGCTGCAAAGGCACTTTCCAATGAGGAACATGCTGTGAAGGCACTCGCCAACAAGGAATGCGCCACGAAGGATCATAACCAGGACCAGCTACTAGGCATCACAACAGATGATGCACAAGTTACCAACAATGTCAAGAAACCTCATGTGATCACCAGCATCAAGTCAGGTGATATCAAATTGAAAATAAAAAATCCTCTGTAAGTATATCTACAATTTGGGGTATATGAGCTTCTAGATACTGACTATTCTTTCTTTTTCTTCATAGTTCTCTGTCCTTGTTGACGACAGCCAAGATCCAGATCCCAGACCTTCCACCACCTCCTCCTGTGGAGACCACTGATGTTCAACGAAAACCAGAACTGTCCAACAAGGTGAGTGGACGAGGATCAAAACCGAAGAGGAAGATGTGTGTTCCTTCAGAAAAATTTGACCGGTATGTCAATATTTTACATGTGAAATATCAAGTCAGTGACACAACCATCAATTCATGTCAGTAACCTTTGTACACGACGATGGATGAAGCAAGTGAACAATATTGGCACAAAAGACGAGTTCAAGGGATATTGGTGGGGAGTACTCACGGCAGAACAATGGGCAGTTAGTCGTGTGCACACTCTTCTGGACACCCGGTCGCTGACGTGGCACAATAGTTATATAATAAAGAGGCAGTGGCCATTGTATGTATTTCCCTTACTGTTAATCCTCCAGGATCCATACTAACTGCATATGCCTACAGCCAACAAAGAAAGAGTGGTCGAATGTGATGCTTTCTGACGGAACGATGTACTAAACATCATCTTGGTACTCTGCCACTCGCTTTGTCCATTTCATGTCACTCCCGTCGCTTCACCATACCATGACTCTCCTACTGGTGATCCAGTTCCCTATCATACCTACACCAGACCCAGTAATTCCCTCAAAATCAGTCCTGCATGTCTCACTTCAAGTGCTCTTTACTTGTTCTTGCTGCTTTGTCTCTTTCCACTCTCATGCTCTTTGCATTCTCACCAACCTCAACCAGAACACCTTATGTTCTTGCCACTCCATCTCCCACTCTCGCTCAGGCTCCCCATTACTGATCTTGGTACTCCCATTGAAGTTTCCACGGTCTTGGTGGCTTTGCTCATCCTCACAATACTCTCACAGTCTTCAGCACTCATTTGCACTTATGGACCTTTTCGGGTTTGGGTTTTTTATTATAGACACACCACTGCATAACAGAGCAGAACCAGTAGAGAATCAGTGTGTATAGTAGAGCAGAGCTGCACATTGTTGTGCAGATTCTGTGAAATATAATGAAACATGGTTGCACATAATAGAGCATAAATAAAAAGCTGGCATGACAACCAATAATGGACATATAGAAGCAGGAGGGAACACACGGAAACCAAGATGAGCAGAGCCCATCATATAAAATATCTGAGATCAGTCTCATTTCCTGCTATACCATGCCTAATGATGTATATTTTGTATTGTTTTTTGCTCATATAGATGAACACAAACAAACTGAACTAATCATAGCATGTTCTCACAGGGGTTGAGATTCGACCTTGAGCCCCACTAATATGAACAAGGGATTTATCCGGACATCAAGTAATCATTTTGATGTGACACCATGTCCTGGGTCATTTTTGCAGGACATCCCATCATTATCATTATGTGATCTTGCAGGAAATCACGTCTGTGTGCGGCCCCCCACTGGTACATCAACATTCCGTTGACTTGCAACACCTCCTCACCTCACAACACTGGGAGGACTTGCAACACACACCGCGGTCCCTCACATGCACGTCCATGTCTTGCAAGATGCATTGACTTGTATCACATTGCATCCAAGTCTACAAGTTGATGTGTCTTGCAACACCTCCCTGCTTCCGAGTCACCATCACAAAGCCACAAGGACTTGCAACACACCTGCTGGTGTCAATCAGACCCTCCCCCACATTGTACATCCCACATCTTGCAACACCTCCAAGTTCCCACCTCCAAGTCACTGTTACACAACCACAAGGACTTGCAATTCACCCACAGTGTCCATCGGACCCTTCCCCCCATTGTACACAGGCCCAAGTCTTGCAAGACACAATGACCTGCAGATTGCATCACATGTCATCATGTCTTGCAACACCTCCCCCCACCATCACCATGACAATGCCGCGAGGACTTGCAATACACCATCCCTCTATCAGAACATCCCTCCCAGTTGAACATCTTGCAAGATGCTTGACTTGTATTGCATTGCATGTCATCGTGTCTTGCAACACCTCCCCCTCTCACTGTGATGATGCTGCGAGGACTTGCAACACACCACCCCTGTATCAGAGCATCCCCCCCATTGAAAGTCTTGCAAGATGCTTTGTTTCTATTGCATTGCATCCAACTATGTTCAAGTTCCCCCTCTCCCACCTCCTGTATTGCAAGATGTGTCAACTTTCATCTGTCCACTCTCCTACTGGAGCGTCAACTTGCAATATCACGCTACTGTAGCACTTTCGTGCTGACTTGACTCTACTATAAGACCCCTAGACTTGATTGCTTGCTACTAGTACTTAGTTGTGCCAGACGTACCAATGACAGTTTCCAAATCCATACTGATGTAGTTGTTTCCATCTGTGAGCTCAATATATCTTGATGTATCATTCCAAACGCAATGGAAGTGCTTCTCTAAATCCTCCCTGAGTGTTGCTTGTCATATGGCGTATGCCGTTAGCCCTTCCTGAAATGCAGGATCATCAGTTGTTATCAATACTTGTCTCTCTAACCACCATGTTGACTGCCAATGAAGGAACTCGAGCACCTGACATTGCTCCTCAACAAGTAACTCCACCTCTTTTGCCCACCAGTGTGATCATGCACAAGTTTTGCACCATTCAATACAGATAGCTGAAAATTCAGGACTGAGACTAAATGAAGACATGTAATTGAGAACAACACACTGTCTTGCAAATCCTCCGAGTCATCCTCTGTACCTGCGGAACTCCCCTCAGTATAGCCACACAGCAACCAGATCCACAAGAGCCAGTGGCGCCCCTCACTGGCATGCTCATCTGTCCCTTCTGTCATTGAATGAATGTCATCATCTTCTAGACAATGTAGAGCACCCTTCCAACCAACTGTCCCAAGTAGTGGAGACAACTCTTATAATGCAAAGTGTGCAGCACGATATTTTGCAGCTGCAGCATTCACCTTCGTGTCAACAGACTTGAGGCAGTTACAGGCATGGGTATTGGCACCTTGTCCACGTAAGAATCGGTCTTTGAAGTGCAACATGTATGCATGCGAACGGAGTGCTTGGCATAGCTCTTCCAGGGCATCATGGGCTTGTCTGAACTGGAGTTCCCACTCAATTTCCTCGAGCCTAGCATCACAGTGGACTTGGCAGTGGAGGGGAGATGGTAGCCATAAGTGAAAGTCTTGTGGTTTCAGAACCACCTTGGGATCAGCTGCAGCTATTACTCAAAGAGATGCGACTGTAGGCATATATAAGATCTGGACGCTCACCCATGCTTCAATGCATCTCTTGAGGGCATTGTGCATTGCTGAAGTTTTGTCTTTTGTTGCTCCATAGCATGGGATCTGAGTCTGTCCATGTCTGTCCGAAGTCAACATCTTTGAGAACATGCCCATCAAAGCATGGACTCTGAGTCCAATACAGATGACTCACTGTTGTTCCTCAAGATCAATACTGGTGCTTATCAAAATGCTTGGTGAGATGTCCATGGGAATGGGTGATTCGGCCAGCTCAGATTCCTCATGGGCAAGTTGGAGGTGCACTGCGGCTTGAGTGATGGCTAACAACACAGCTTAGCATGGGGTAAGACTAACAGGGAACACGTACATTTACTCTTGACCTCGAATGAATTGGGCTTTGACATATCATTCTCCCATGCTTTGACATCTGCTTTCCATGTCACCAGTTGCTCTCCATATCGTGCTTCAAGTGACCTCTCACATTCAAACAAATTTTCTTGGTGCTCATTTCACTCTGGAACAACGTCCTTCACTTTCCTCAAAAGCAGCTTGCCTTCCCATAAAAGTTAATTCCATATTCAAAAAGGTCATGTGAATCACCTACCCAGCTGTATAAGTTTCTTCCAGTTACTATCACCAATGAGATCATCAAGTGTGTCTCGACAGTGTCCTGGTCCCATCTCTTTCATACTTGATGCCACTGCATTCAGAGTAGACCACCCCCATTCAGGGGCCTCACTGTCTGTCTGCACTGCACCCTTGATGTAATTGAATGAATATTTCCATTGACATTCAGCCACGTGTGCAGGAAGGTGAAATTTAGGAATGAACAGTATGACCTTCTTGTTAGTATGGCGAAAATGCAGGGGTGGAGGAAGCATTTTCATATGCTCCCAAAGATGCTGGCTCCACTGGCAAACAATGTCATAGGAAATGTTGAAATTATTCAGAGTGGCATCCTTGAGTGCTGAAAAAAATAATACATATTGACGTATCTGGAAAATTACAGGTCAGACCATACCGCTGGAACTGTGAGTCCCAATCAAACCTTTCTCCCTTTTGCAAATCACCAACCCCCCTGGGAAGGTTCATCTCATGTCTTGTACAACAGATGCTTCTGGTGCCATTGGCCACCAGGCCTATTGATAACTTTTTTATTTTATTTTTATTTTTATAAATCCTTTTTATGTCCCGTTGGGGTACAATATCCTATATAGGACAGAACTAGTCTAGATAAAAGGGCACCTGTGCCCTTGCCGTGTCTCCATCTGCTTGAATGCCCTGGGGAGCAGGCTGTGGGCCCCCCCTCAGTCCTGTCATTCCCACTGACAGTTTTAGGTGAGCCAGATTTCCGAATCAGTGGTACCAGGGTGATGAGTTATGTGTGGTGTGTAGACCAGCTGACATGTGCTATGGGTGTCATGTACTCGGGCCACCTCAAGGGTCAGTCGGGTATGGGGGGAATAGGGGTGCAGCCTGAAGGTAAGACTAAGGAAGAGGGGGAGGAGAGATGGTCAGTAGCTAAGGGTATATCTTTCTTCTCACCCCTGGTCCTCACTGACTTGTCCCCTATGGCTCCGCGTTGTGGTGGCCTTTCCGCCATCAACAAGTAGGTTGTAGTGAAGTGTGACTTGAGTGTGGTTCGCTTGTTATGCTTGACGAGAGAGAGAGAGAGGGTTTGATCTGTGTGATGCATCATTAAACTTTCCTTTGGGTGTGGGCCGATATGTCACCAAGGGAGGAGTGGAAGAGCTTTGTAGCACTGACGAAGTCGAGAAGAGAGAGGACCGCTGAGGGGTCTGAGAGAAGGAGTGGTATGTTGTATGCTGCGCATTGAACATTCTTTTCGAGCAGAGCTTGTTCGTATGCATACTGTGGGCATTCTGACATGTAGTGTTTGACAGTTTCTATTACTCCTGGGCAGCTCGGGCAGAATGGGGTTGCGTGTTGTTTTATGCAGTGAAGGTGATCATGAAGGGGACTATGTTTGGTTCGAAGCCACATCAGGAGAGATGTCTGCTTGTGCAAGAAGGGCGTGGCTAGCTGTATGAAGGATCTGGTCAGCGATTTGTTGTCGATGCGGGAGAGATGGGAGAATCCATTTGAAGTGGCCCATAGGTGTTTCCATCTTTCTGTCTCGATGTGTTTTTTATTTTGGTGTAGTGCTGATATGCTAAGTGCGAGTTTGTTCTCGCCGAGGAAGCGGGGGAGGCGTCATTTTGGGCTGGTGTGGCGTAAGTTAGTTGCTGCTCGCTTTGCTTCTTTGTCTGCTTTTTCATTGCCTGGGACGTCCTTGTGGCTTGCAACCCAGTGGTTGTCGATGAACATGTTGATAGGGAGATCAAGGTCCCTCTCCGTTAGGATTAGGTGGGCTGCCATTGTTATTCCCATTACTTCTGCCTTGTAGACAGTATGTTCGCGTTCGCTTCCCAGGTGGTAGTGAAGGGTCCTGGGGTTCTGTTGTGGTGCGTATAGGATCGCTGAGGCACCTATTTTCCCATTTATTCTGGATCCATCCATATAAACTCGTGTTCCGGTTTTGATGTTGTTGTGCTCGTGGATGGATTCCTTTTTGTTTGTGGCCACATGAATGGTGAAGGGGGGGGGTGGACATGGGTGCATGGCGAGCCGGGGTGATTGATTTGAATTTGATTGGGTCAAGGAGAGAGCTACTACAGAGGTTGTGGAGGGATGAGTGATGGTGCTTGATGTTGCACTTTGCGGCTTGTCCTATTAACATGTGGAGGGGGTGGGTGGAAGGGTGAGCAGCAAGGCGTAGGGCTGCATGGTGGCATAGGGTCTGTATTCATTGCGCTATTGGGATAAGTTTGGCATGTGCTTCTGCTGCATCACCAGCTGTTGTGCTGAGGGCGCCAGTGATGGCGATGGCTGCTAGTCTTTGAACTCTGCTGATTCGTCTAGACGTGCCCATCAATCCCCTGTTGATGTCGTCAGATTCCCCAGTGTAGATTGGCTGAAACCAGAGGTCGACTGTGTAGAGCATTTTCGATAGTGTGACTGACATGTAGAGCTGTCTGGCTAGCGTGAGGGGTATTCCGTTTGACAATAATGATATCTGACGTAGCTGTAAGACGTATGCAGTGCCTCTCCCCACCGCATACATGATTTGCTTCTGCCATCTCAGGCCCTCATCGAGGAGGACGCCGAGGAAGCAGTGTGAGTCCGTGGGTTTGATGGTAGTACCTCTGATGACCATGGGTGGGCATTCTTTGGTTTTGTTCATGGAGAGATCCATTAGTGTGAATTTTGATGTTTCAAATCTAGAGTTGTGGTTGGCTGACCAGCTAAAGCCTCCCCCTGGGCGTTCCATCATGTTTGAGAGGATGGTGTGTGTTGAGGTGAAGTCTTTCCTGATAGCAAGCAGGGCTGTGTTGTCCACGAATGCTAGGGCTACTTTGTTCTTGTTGTCAGGGATTTCTATTAAATTGGAGTTGTAGATTATGTAAAGTATCATGGAGAGGGGGTCGCCCTGCCCGATGCCGTTGGTGATGGGTAGCCAGTCCAACAGGTAGCCATTGAATGATAGTCTTGTGCTCCGTCTTGAGAGTACAAGTTTGGTGAATTCAATTAGGTAGGAGGGAATCCTGCATTTTTGCATGTTGTGGAGTAGCCATTTAGTTACAGCATTGGGGAAGGTGCCCTCGATGTCTAGGAAGAGAGCGGATACCACTCTGCCAGCTCTCCAGGCGTTTTTTATGGTTGCCTCAAATAGATATAGTGAGTCTGTTGTGGATCGACCCGGTCGTCCTCTGAAGTGTGTGGAGGGGAATAGGTTGTTGGTCTCGAGGAGGTGGGAGAGCTGGTCCACGGTGATAGCTGTTAGGAGTTTTCTGGTGGTGTTGAGCAAGGCGATGGGGCGGTATGCTTTAGGTACTGAGTAGTTCGGTTTGCCTGGTTTACAGAGTACGATGGTCACGAATTCCCTCCATGGATCAAAGTAAGTGTGGAGAAGGAAAACGGCACAGAATAGACATAGCAGATGTGGGACCAGGGTGTCAGTACATTTCTTGAGCACAATGTTGTCAGATATTACGGTACACCCGGTACATATGTCGTTACGTGGACAATGTTTGTACATATGCATATACTAGTGTTTGCACTTGTATGTAGCATACAATATATATACTGGACAGGGATCAATGGGACGCTTCCCATTGATTATCATCTTGTCCAGGTCCATCGTTAGTCTGACCCTCAGTGTCCACCAACGCCCAACCCTATTCTTTTCAACAGATGTTCCTGATACCGTCTGGTCCCTGTGCTTTCATTGGGCTCAGTTTTTTAATACATCTCTCTAACTGCTCCTCTATGATCTCTCCTGGATCAGGGATTGGGTCGGGGCATTCGAAGTTGCTCGGTATTGTTGTTTCAGCTGGGGGTGGGGGGAAGAAGACAGCAGCCAGGACTTCCTTCTTTTCCTTGTTGGTATCTGTGGTGTGGGGTAGGCCTTCCGGGGTTTTGTAGTTGAGTGAGGGAATCCTCGATGGGCTGCCATCTGATGGCTCAGCATTGAGGTATTTGTTGGCTATCCATATTTCCTCGCTGTTTATGTTCTTGAGCCAGTCAATCCAGTGGTTGCACTTGGTTTTTGTTTGAGTACTTCCAAGTACTTGTTGCATTGTACTTGGTGTTTCTCATGTGAAGGGTGTGTTACGATCAGTAACAATGCCATATGCACTCAACGGACTTGTCATTTGCTTTCTCTCTTTTTATGATCACGTGACCAGGTCACCTGACCCTTTATTTCCCTTCAACTGTGCAGGCTAGTCTGTCAGTCACAGGATACATACTGTTACACTAGTTGCATAGTAACTAGTCAAGTGTAGGCTTCAAGTATAGCCTACAGACACTCAGGTGGTCTCACTATCCAATCTATCCCTTGTGCGCACACAGGGAGCTTGAGGGACTTGTGGTGACTAGAAACAATGCTGATGATTGTGTAGAACTAGCTAAGGACTACTATACATGGCGACTAGGTATTTATAGTAATCTAAGGTGGGCACAGACCCACTATGTCATAGCAGGTCCTAGGGTCTACCTAGTCTATGTGAGTCACCTCTGGGTCGAGGGGATAGAGATGACATAGTATGTCATCTGTTACGATCAGTAACAATGCTACATGCACTTCAACAGACTTGTCATTTGCTTTTTCTTTTTATGATCACATGACCAGGTCACCTGACCCTTTATTTCCTTTCAACTGTGCAGGCTAGTCCGTCAGTCACAGGATACACACTGCACCAGTTGCAACGGACCATATATAGTTATATTGTTCCCACGTTCATCTCCATGCTGTGCACGCTTCCTTTTCATTTCTGTCACATGCTCTAGCAGCATGTTATGCTTCTCTTCCATTATGCCTCATGCACTAACACATGTCTTTAATCTCTGTTACCTCATGTCACACCCTATGCCCTACATCGGTAGATCCAATACAAACATGTACATACCGTAGTATGCTATATAAACCCCAAGGCTAGTACTGGCATCCCCAGTCTAGTTCTCTTGGGTTTTCCCACTCAAAGTCGGACTCAGTTCTCTTCCTCCACTTCCTAGTTGATTGTTTGGTGATAACCTGAAGTTGCACATCGCACTTTGCTTGGTTGTTTCATCATCTAGGAAGGGAAGTCGTCCGAAAGGAATTGCCAATACAACGCTTCAAATGAAGCGTGGGAAAACCGAATGAGGTGTGGGAAAAACCGAACGGTTCGTGAGAAGGTTGCAAGAAAGAGAGAAATAAGCAAAAGGAAGCTATAACTTGAATAGAAGGTCATCTATGTAAATTGAGGTAGTGTTTGCCTCTATTGTGGCAAGCACTCAGAAGGCGTCAGGGGCCCCGTAAGACGAGGGAAAAAGGGAAAAGGGGTCTGATGATAGGAAAACTGTAACACATACTGCACTAGTTGCAATGGACCATATAAGGTTATATTCTTTCCCACGTTCATCTCTGTGCTGTGCACACTTCTATTTCATCTCCGTCTCGCTTCCATTCTGCCACAGCTTGCTGTTGCAGCATGTCATGCTTCTCTTCCATTTCGCCTCATGCTATGCCTCATGTACTTAATCTCCGTTACCCTATGCCCTGCATCAGTAGATCCGATACATACATGTACAAACTAGTAGTTTGCTATATAAACCCCAAGGCTAGTACTGGCATCCCCAGTCTAGTTCTCTTGGGTTTTCCCCTCTCAAGTCGGACTCAGTAGTTCCTCCCTTCTCTTTCAGTTGACACTCTTGTGATAACCTGAAGTTGATTCATTGACTTGTTTGGGTTGTTTCAGGGTGGCCCGGGGATGCTCTCATCTTATAGGAAGTGGAGGCTAGTTTGGCAGTTTCATCTCGCATCTGTGAAAGTTCCCTGGTCCACCATCATTTAGTGTGAGGGCTTGGGTGTGACAGAGGTATGTGTTCCTTGATCATCACGCAAATAGCATCCATGACTCCTTTGGCAGTTCGTTGGAATTCAGATTCAGAGACGATAGGATCACCAGTGGGGAAGAGAGTGAGGGCTGATATGAGGGCTTTGTTGAATTCCTTCCAGTCAATGTCATTGAAGTTCCTGATTGGTTGAGCTTCAGTGTGGGGGATGCATAGTTTGAGAGTGGTGAGAATGGGACGTGGTCGGTGCAAGAACCACATCGGGCTGGATCCATGGAGCATTCAATTATGGATTTGGTGGTGGTTTCAGTGCAGAAGACATTGTCTGGTCTTGTCCAGTTCTTCGTGGAGAGGGCTTCTAGTGTGGGGGTATCCTTTGGTAGTGCCATAATCATGCCATAGTCAGCAATGAGTTCAAGCAGGGGCTGCGCGTGGTCGAGATGCTGGTTCATGAGCAGGTGGTTGTTGCGTTCTTCCTCCCAGAGGGGGTGATGACAGTTGAAGTCTCCTAGCCAAATCATGTGATTGCGAGCGAGCAGTCTGATCTGGTGGATGTGGGTATCTAAGTACTTCCCTAGTTTGTTTATGGTGTCGTTGTATGTACAATCATTATATATGTTGATTAGGGTACAGTGGCCGAAGTCCCCCAATAGTTGTACTATCACAATGTCCGCTGAGGGGTAAGGTAGTTGTTTCCATGTGTTTGTGTTGAGAGATGTGGAGATCAGAGTGACCGCTCGGGTTTTAGGACTGGGTTTGATTAGGTGCATTAAGGGGTAGAGTACTTGATATTGTCGGCTTGATATTGTGTTGTTAAACGAGTTGATATGTGGTTCTTGTAGTGCGATTCTGTCGAATTCATCAGATCGGGTGCTATTGATTAGGAAGTGTTGGGCCGTGAATGAGTTATTAAGATTCTGCTGCCAGATCCTCAGCTGTGTTAGATGATGGTCGTGGTCATTCATGACGGTTAATTCCATCCCTCTGTAGAGGGGGCAAGAGTGTCATTCTGTCATGTGTGTGCGTCTGAGGGTGGGGGGTTGGATTGGCATGGGGGGCCAATGGGTATTGCATTAGAGGAGGTGGGGACTGTATTGACATCCACTGCCTGTGCGTCGGGCCTTGTTCTGGGCAAGCCTTGTCCTCATTGGCCAAGAGTGGTGTCAAGTGTTGTTTGTCACATAGGTGGTCACTGGGGGTGGGTGGGTTTTTGAGGGGTGGTGGAGGGGTTTGCGATGGGTGATTGCCTTGGGGGAAGCATTACCTGCATCCAGGCTTTGTCGGTTGGGAAGTATGGCATGGAGTTTTTGGGGTGCCTGGCGTTGAGGTCTGCACATTTGGCTAGGTACGTGGGACATTTCATGTTGTTGCTGCCATGACTGTTTGTTTTGCAACTAACACAGTAGCGTTTCTTTGAGGGGTCCATGCAGCCATTGGTTCTGTGAGCATGCCCACAGATGGCACAGGTGTTGTGGATGGCTTTACAATCTCTCACCAGGTGTCCCCATCCCTGACAGCGTATGCAGCAGAGTGGGTCTTTTTTCTCCTTTCGTGAGTGGAGTTTCTCTTTGCAGATGTAGAGACCGTCCTGGAGGAGAACATTTGCTGGTTGGGGTTTGGAGAAGGTGAAGATTGCATGGGCGACTCTTTGGTTGGGTGTGTGGTGTGCTTTCTGCTTGATCCAGCTTGCAGAGGCTAGCAATCCTTCGCATAGGTTGTTCTCCAGTTTGACTGAGCGGAGCCATTGGGGGTCATTGAGGGGCGAGTTGATCAGTAGGAAGGGGACAAGGACTACATAGCTTCTGTCTTTTATGTCTGCTGGGATACCTAGCTTCTCGAGGTAGCAGGCTTTGTTGTCATCTCGGCAGAGCCAGGATGCTGATTCAGCTGACTCAAATTTGGTGATGAGGCCCCCGTTTTTGAGACGAGTGATGGACTTGATGATAAGGGCTGGCATGTCATCATCTTTGATTTCATCAACAATGGATGTGAGTCGTTCTGCGATGCTGGTGGTGGTTTGCTCAGAGGTGTGGAGAATGTGTCCCTTGTGAGGGTTGATGAGGACTTGTCTCTCGTGGATGGCTGCCCTGGCAAGGGCTGCGGTTGCCAGAGCTGGGGTCCTGGTAGATGACGTGGTTGGTGAGTGTACTGCCTCGCTATACAATTTCTGCGGGGTTTGGCTTGTTGGTGGGTTCAGTGTGAGGTCGGCTGTGGTGGAGAGGAGTGAGTTGATGGAGTCCTGGGTGGCCACCAAGGTGGGGGTGAGCTGGTCCATCACATCCTTGACGGTTGTGATTCCTGTTGTTACTGTGTCTGCCGCTAAGGTGACCTGATCCACCTTGGTGGCCATGGCTTCGCCATTTAGTGTGTCCGAGGTGGTGGTGTGGATTATTTCCAGGAGTTCAAGGCTGTTGTTGAGTGTCTCGTTGGATTTGAAGAGTCTTGCTACATGTGGGGAGATTGCTGAGATAACGTGGAAGGTGACTTCCTTGGATAGCTCTGCCTTTAGTTGTGTAGCTACGGCCTCAGCTACACATGTGGTGGCCTCACATTCCAGAAGGAAGGCTACTGTGCGGATTGCTTCTATAGCCGGCAATGGGATTCCTTTGAGCTGTGTTATGTGACAAGACAGTGGCAAGATGCTCGATAGTGAAGGGTTGGCCCACCGAACAGAGCAGTGATCTTTCCAGATATGCTGCACCACTGGTTGCATCTTTCACTTGTTTGTCCTGGCTTATGATCTCTCCCTTGGTGGGGGGGGTGGTCTGGACTGAGTTGCAAGTCTGGATCATGGAGGCTGTGGGAGTAGGGGCTCTGGGGCCCAGGCCTGGGCCAGTTTGATTCTTCCCACTGGCATTACCAAGGGCCATGGGGGTCCTAGCACGGTAGCTGGTGGGGTTTTGGGGGGGTGATGGTGGGGTTTTGAGCGTCTTCTTGCTGATGTTACTTCCTTTGCCTGCAAATTTTTCCGGGGTCCTTGTAGGGGTGCCATGCAGTTGCGGTCAAAGAAGCTCATTGACGACTTTGTATCAGCATCATTAACTGTGCCATGACTTGAACATTGGCTCTTCTGTGTAGCAGGTTACTCATTGAATTTGGTCCCAATGAGAACTCACTGACTTCTTGCCAGGTATCAGAGTATTGACTCAGATACCATTTATACAATGACTCCTCTACAAAGTAGGCCCAGCCATTACTCAGGCTGGGATCCACTGCTTCTTTGGACATTGCTCTTCGCTTTAGGCGAAAGTTGGTATTGACAGCCACAAAGACAAAGAGGGCATATAGAAACCTGACAAACATGAGAACTGAATACTTGATGCCTGAGGAGACATACTGTTTGTCTTTGGGCACATTTTTTCAGTCTGCTGGGAGGTTTTTCCCAGGGTGAGGACATGGAGGACAGAGTGTCACACACTCTCCTTGCGTCATTTCAATGCCGGTGGGATCATGACCACATCCAGTTCATTTCAGCATCTTCAGATGCTGCCATTCATGAACCATACACATAAATTGTTTATATTGATCCTAGCAATGAGAACATTCAGTTTGTAAACCTTGGTTCGAGACTGAGTGAAAATGGTACATTAATTTTGGAGGTGACAAGCCTGTGTTATTACTGCAATGAGCAAGAGCACTGTAATAGTGATATGTGGATACCTTTAACTTGAGTGAGAGAAGGTGGAACTCCTCCAGGAGGCTGAAAGTTGCTGCTATTTGTGGCTTATTGATACTTGCGGGAAACCACTGGTAGTGGAGGAGTTGCTGGACATGAGATTCTGCCAACTCACAGCCACAAAAACAGAGAGTAACAGGATGGATGCCATTAATGATGATAAAGTCATTAGAATGCAGGGCCTTTGGTAGATAGCACGATTCTCCCACCGGGTGGCCAAGCTGGATAACCAGACCTAACACTTTAAGTGATTTTCGAACCCAGTGCGTGCCAGTCCATTCCTAAGTACCGACTGAGTCTCGACAATGACATATTGCATGGCAGGAACACAGACCTTGACTAGATGAAGGGGGAGGCTTGTATGGGGTGCCAACATGCAACCCTTGCAACAGATATTGATGCCTAGACAATCATGACACCGGTGGGTTGGAGGCCTGATCTTACAGCATGTGCATATGTTTATTTCACACCATCCTTCCAAATGAATAAATTCTCGGAGGAACTCGTCACGGTCTTGCTGCTTCCAAACAGAGTGGAAAGTCCTGTAACGACATCAAGTTGTGTGTGTATGACACATAATTTAAATTTACCGATGCGGTTCGCTGCCTCAGGATATCATTGAGAATGGAGAGATCAACACTCTCTGGCAGGTTGTTGACAGCTTCAGGAATAGTCATGCCAACAAAAATCACACCACTGGTGGATGTTCTGTTTGACTTTTTCTCTGGGTCCCTGCACAATCTGATAGTTTTCTTCTTCACGCTCAGAGATCCTATTTCATCTGATTGAATTTTCTGGTAGCACAAAGTAACTGAATCATTGAGCTTGTTCTGCTGATGGTGCACCCTCATTTTTGAACCCATAATTCTCCTGGAGAAAAGTGGAGACAAATGCTGACTTGCAACTGTGCAACCTGGGAATGGCATCAACTGCTTAGAATTGCAACACCCTGGTACAACTTCACTTTACCTGGCACAGCGCGGTTGGCAGCACTGGGAACACCTGACATCAGTGAAGTCGATGATGCCAGACCCTTGCAGAACTGTTGGCAATATGTCCGATAAACTCACTTGAATGGAATCTGAGGTGGCAAGTGTGGCAGCAGGAGGACAGTCACAGGTGGATCCAAATCAGATGCAGATCTGTAGATGGGGTCTGACATAAGCAGCAGACATCCACCTGACTCAGACGCTGCACCTTCCTTGGAGTTGCCCAGAATCATCAAACTGTTAACAACAACCCTTTCCCCCCCTGGCCCCTGATAGTGTACCAAATTCAGCTCAGTGGTGCAATATGCGCCTCAGGAATTCAAGCTTCTCTATTCCTTTTCATCACAATCCAGTCGACTGCTTGTGCTGGACTTACTCTGAGAAGGCACTTTATGTGGCAGTGCACATTGCATGTGGACCTTCAACAGTTGGACACTGTGGAGCTCATCTGCATCCTGAGGTCTGAAGACAATAAAATCCCAGCTGTTCAGTTTGAGTCCTCCCTCCAGATTGTCAACATATTGCAATGGTTACCACAACCTCTACTTCTGCTTCCACCATTGAGCTTGAAGGTTTGATTGATTGCTTCAATTGACGCTTCCTGTGGTTAAATTATATTGATTGCAGAACTTGTTACCAAGGGTAGGGCAATTGGCATCATTGCAGAATTGTCCGTGCATTCTATCTTGCTGTAACAACAGTTACTGACTTCTGTGCAGGCACCATGTCTCCCCTCTCGTAACTGACGTTTCTGGTGGAGTGTTTTGCAAGGTGAATTGCTTGACTCAAGCTCACAAGATGATGGCAATGCCATCGTAAAGAAGACTGCCAGTGGTATCTCTGTGAAGCAGTGTGACACTGCTGAAGTGTCTTTCCACTCGGTTCGGGTACCTGTAGTGACAGTGTTGAACTGTATAGCATTGAGTTGGACTCAGACTGCAATCATAGCATTTTGTCTGAGCCAATGCCAGCGAGCAGTGTGATAAGATCTTAGAATCAACTGATAACAAACACCCAAATTGCTGGCGCACGGGTAGAGAGTCAGTTCAACGGTAAAACAGCTTGAGATATAGTGTCTAAAGGTCAGGGGACACAACTAGTAGAACATGTACTACTGTACTAGTGCAATATTTGCCAAGTGGATTGCAGATCTTCTGGTGGATGTTGGTAAAGAGACTCTCCCGATCTCTCCCATGTGATGAAAACAGGAAAATCACTTAGCCAATGTCCTACATGTACAGTGACTTCCAAAATTGAGTCAATGTTTTGAGAATTTGGAGTATATGTTATATAGCTCAGGGACATGGACAAACAGAGCCAAAGTGTAGGTGGGTGGCTAAATGTACTTACCCTTGGCGATCCATCAAAAAAAGACCTGTGTAATTTGAATAGGTATCCATGGAGATATAGTCAATTCAATGTAGTATGTCATTGACTCAATTATGTAACTACCTGTCAGATCTGTCAAAGTTTGACAGCTGTCATATGTAACCCTTGATAGAAGCATGACAGATGGTTGCCATAGTTACTGTATCTTAGTAACCACTTCAACTGACACTATTTAAGTACTGGTTTCATTTCTCATGCCTGTCAAATTCACTATGCACCCTATCACCTCTTCTCAAAAGGAAAATATCCTTTCTTTGGCCTCTAATGGTCATTCTATCGTCATATTGCCTCTAGACTAGGTGTTAGCCAGTCTACCATCACTAGGCTACTCGGGGATCTCCTTTCCAACAGACCTATACCTCTTTCTGGCGTCCCTCTAAGCTTTCAGCCACTTCTCAGCATGCTATCATCACTCAAATCCCTACAGGCAGAGCTGCCAATGCTGTCCAGATTACCCACCACATTAATTCCATCATCCCTAGTCCAGTCTCCTCACAAACAGTGGGAAGAGTTCTCAAGAATCATTCATTCAAGGCTGTAACAAAGAAGAAAAAGCCACTTCTTGCTGTAAGAAACAAGAAGAAGTGCTTAGCCTTTGCTCTGAAGCACCAGGGATGGACTGTTGAGGACTGGAAAAGAGTTGTATGGTCAGATGAGACCAAAATTAACAGGATAGGGTCAGATGGAAGGGAATGGGTATGGAAACAGGCAGGTGATGGCCTTATTAACAGAGAGGTTCAAGGAACAGTGAAATTTGGAGAAGGAAATATCATGATATGGGGGAGAGGGTTCTGGGTCACTGAACTGTCTGGTGGTGGCAGCGGAGATAGGAGAACTCTTGGCTGATATACCAGCAATTAAAAGCTGCTCTGGATAATCTGCGATCCAAGCAACAAGTGGGGTGTGGATGACTCGAAGATTGCCCTCTGGATCAGACATAACTTCACCATCACGTTCCACATTCTTTAGGTTTTGCGTGACAATGGATATTGCGAAATGGTAAACACGTGTGGATAGGACCAATTGAACCGCAGGAGAAACACCAAGGAACTTTGGAATAGGTAGATAAGCGGCCAGTGCAAAGGTGTGCGAGGTGGCTTTCATCCGGATACTCACATGAATCTTGGCGAGCGACAGTAATAACAGGTGCATATCTTTGTCACTGTATCCATTCATCAAAGGTGTTTTATCAGATGTTCCAATTACACCAATGAAGAAATGACCCTGAGGTAGTTTGCTCTATGGGAGGGGTTAGCCTATTTGATTGGAGATTTGGACTGATTATATAACTGTATTTCCCCAGCACATTGGGTGCTCATGAATTCACCATAGACGGATTCTTTACCCTTGGCTGTCTCCTCATACTCGCAGTAAGGGTCATAGTCCATGCGGGATGCGAATACAGCGTGACTGAAGAGGTGTTTGACAATGTCGAGTCTGTCTCACCAATACAGCATGAGGGGCTGTTTCGTTCGGTATCTGGCCACCTTGAGATTTCCTGGACATGCCTGCCCAGCATCTCTGGCAAGGCTGCAACTCATGCATGTAAATCATTTGCTGTGCAAAATGAAAGTGGGTTTGCTTCGTTCTGTTGGCTGGTGAATGATTGCTCTTATGAATAGGTAAATGTACGTACATGATCCAGACACAAGAATGCATCAATCTCTCCATGAGAGAAGGACGTGCTTGAAAGCCAATCGGCAACATCCCATTCACTCTTGGAAGCAAAGGGATAAAACAGGTTTTTGAAAAGACGGATCAGTGCAAATTCATCTTGATCCATGCATTGGAAGAGGTTTATGCCGCCAGGATGGAATTGACTCTTATTTGGATGATAAATATGGGTGCAGTTGGAGAGAGTCAGATGAAAAGTAGATTCGTGATTTGTGGAATTTATCTCATGGTCATCATGATCATCCCATTCCTTGGCCTGATCCCCAAGGCTGGTAAGTGGCTCAGCTTCAAAAGTATTGTTAGCTGTCACACCATGTACCATCAAACAAGGATGATTAAAAAATACAAGGAGCACAACTTACTATCTTGCACGAAATCAGAGTCATCGGGGTTCTCATCTTCCTTGTAGTTTGATAGACCCTCATTGACAGCCAATGAAGCACAAGGGCAATCCGTAGACAAGTGTTGAATGACATCATTTGCACTGTGAAACTGGACTGAGCAATTGGGGCAAGACAGCAATGCCAAGGTTTGGGTTTGTGAAGGAAATTCAGTGTACAGTGAGCATACTGGATTTTGAGTCTGAGATGAGGCCATGTTTGTGCCAGCCTTGTCGCAACCCTTCAGTGAGGAGACAATGTGACAGGTGACCAGATGTGACTGGGTGTTCCCTATTGACTTAGAGACTGAGTTGCCGCACAACCACCTCTTGACATGCAGAGACACAAACAACTATCAGACCTATTTTCCTTGAGTCCAGTCAACATGCCTAACTGCATTACTTCTCTGCTACCATCAAAGCTTGGATCTCCCCATTCTGACCTTACAGAAGACCCTACTGATGAGTCCTCTTCTTCACCAAGCCTCTCCCCACCAATGTTACAGCAAGGCGCTCTGAACGGCTCTGCTCACAAGTCTATGTTCAAATTCCCAGGTCCTGACCAGCGCCTGGTTGATAGCTACCCAACCTCTCCGCCACCATCCTTAGTGCAAGGGGGTCATTGTTCCCGAAAGCGTAGCTTTCTTCACTTTTCTGCGTCATCCAATGATCCACCTATGGGTTCCCCTCTGAAGACAGTCAAGAGAGTATTAACAACAGTCAGTTCAAACATCACCTATCTTCACATTCTGACAGTGCTTGCAGGAATCTCCAAAGGTCTCTGAAGATGCAGAAAATCTCCATTATCTATGCATACTACAGCTTGCACGAGCATCCCATGATGCTTTCGCTGCAAGCCTACACTACCATCACCTGTGCCAAAAAGAACTCGATGTCATGCATACAATACGTTCAGACCAATGTGATCAAGCTGGGGCTTTCTTGAGGCAAGTGGAGTGGCAGATTGGAGAGATCAAGCATGTTCTTGATTGTAGTGGCACAGGACTACATGAGTATGGTGCTCTACATCTCTTCGACAAACCCAGAGAGTCTTTAGGTAGTCAAAGACACATGTCCCTCTGATGGTTTCGAGACCCACATCGTTATGTGTAACAATTGTGCACCTATTTTTTGTTGTGATACAGCTGCGAGGTGACTCGTTGAGCCATGAGGTCCATCGCTAACCGGCAATTTCTGGTGTTTCTCTGTCACAACTTCTCCATCACTGATTGGCAAAGGATGGGGATGTCTGTAGGCATTCTCTTGCTTTAACCTGTTTCATTGCCATTCTTCCCACTGTGCTATAGGTTTATTGCAGGCTCTTATCAGCATAAACCCATTCAGAACCCATTCAGTGGGTTTTCAGGCAGATCTTTGATCTTTGATTTACCACGGTCATACATTTTTTGGTCTCATAGTCAAGAACTGACTTGTTTTTGAGCAGACCGTCAAGGTTTATTGCTGCTCTTGTCGGCCTAAACCCATTCAGAACTCATTCAGTCAATTTCAGGCAGATCATTGATCTCTGATCGACCACGGTCATACGTCTTTCGGTCTCATTGTTGAGAATTGACACTGTTTTCAAGCAGACCATTGTTCCTGAAGATGGTCACTTCATTTCTAAAATGATGGTTGCCTCGTTTCCAAAGATCATCGCTTTTCGAGAATGACTCCCTCCAGCATGCTGTTATACAAATGCGGCCATGTTAATCGTGCTGTGATACTTCCCCTTCCCCTCTTATTGGTATGCTCAATTCCAAACTGACTCATTAGGGAGATCATTAATCTTGAAGACCACTAGATCAAAGTTCACCCAGACCCTGAGCCAAAAGAGAGGTTCAAGGTATGTGGTCCTGTGCATGGCAGACAAATAAAGTTCACTTACTCTAGTGAACGCGCAGTCCCACTGACGGAAATGATACCAAAGCTCTTCTACGTGTATAAAGACTTTTTGAAAGTGCCAACACACTCTAGCTTTTGCTCAGAGCGTTCATTGGGGTCAATGCCATGCCTTCTCGTGAGTGGTCCTTTTCACTCTTTGTTGTTCTGAGAATAATGCTCTGTAACTCACAGGTGGTCAGGGTTCTACCCGAGGGAATGCAAACACTCGCTCTCAAGGGTCATCTCTTCCACTCTCTCATTCTCAAGTTCCTGCCTTTGTCCGTACTCCATATTCGGGACCCACCCAGTCTTCCAGTTTGGCCCTCACACTTGCCAACACATCAGGTCCGTCCCAACCCACCCCCTATAATCAAGAGCAACTTTCCCAATCCCATGATGCCCACCAATGGATGTGCCCGAGCGATCAATCCTCACGGCTGCTTTCCAACCATAACAACAGTCAAGGGATATACAGTGGCTCAAAAAACTGTCCGCATGTTTGGTCATTTTCCACTAAATGCGATAACCCCCGATAACCCCCGATAACCCCTAACCCTTGCCCTAAACTATAAGTATATGAAATGAAGTATTTACACTTGGCCTTCTATGCATTCAAGATTCAAGGGATCTGATTACAATTTAAATGGCAGCCATTTCAAAACAATGACTCATTCAGACAGTTGTTTGACTTTAGATTTTGATTACACATATTGGACCCTAGCATGCTGTGATATGATTACATACATTTGGTAAGTGTTCTATTATGTTACCTTTATGTAATTGAGTGTCAGACAGCACAGCATTCCATGTTTATTTTCCCACCATCA